>JASVEL010001045.1:0-191202 GCA_032618575.1 Nicotiana noctiflora
CTGCACTTGTGACACCCTCACGGAACATGCGGACATCCTCAGAATCCAAATTTGAGTTGGATGCAGACCCGTATGCAACCGCCACCACCTCCGTCGAAGGGGTACTCGTCCCGCCAATATCCACGATCACCCGAGAAGCCTCCCCTAACTCAACCATGTGGGTGAAAGATTGGGCCGTTGGAGCGGCATTTCCTTCTCGATCCGTGCGGACCTGAACTTTATTTTCCCTCGACCCATCCTCAGAAGTGCGCGCCACGGCCGTACCCTATCCCGCCTCAAAAGGAGGAGAATCAAAATATATTATGACAGGGGGAATATGCACAGCTACCATGGGAGGAGCTGGAGTGAAAGCAACCATGTGTCTAGTCAAAGGCATGTCTTCCTCATCACATGAAGATGAGCCGTCTCGAGGGCTAACAATCCCCGACGGACCTTCATCACGAAATAGAAGACGAGAAGGATAGGGAGCCGTAGAAGATTCAACTAATGCGGCCTTCGGTACACGGCATGGCGCTGCTACCACAAAGAACCTAGCAATCGCGCCAGGCCGTCGAAACACTAGTTGAGGAGATATGCCGTGATTCACTCTCCCTGTAACAGAAAGACAAGGTCAGCCCGAGAAGCTACTAAGCTCGAAACATAATGGGTCAGAAAAACACAACTTCTTACCCACGGTTTGCCCCCGGCCATGCTTCTCCCAGAAGGATGCCCACGTGTGGATTCCCTCGGTGTGTGGAACCACGGCTTCGAGCCATCCGTGCAGCCCAACAAATGAAGCTAGTGGAAACCTCTCGGCTATAAAAGCAATGACAGGGAAATAATGACCTAAGCACAACAATAAAGGGAATAAAGGAACAATGATTATCGTTCAAAAATAACTCACGTCTATGATTCCAGACCTCCTGGAACCCCGGGGAAGGTGCTACCAAGTGCTCGGTCCGAATGTAAAATAATTGCTCAAACGGCCGAGGGGCAACCTCATCATCTAATGCAGTTGTCAGCCCCCTCGACCCACGCGGGCTCATCCAAAGCATGGTCCCCCGCACTCGTTGAGGAGCGTACAGGGCAAGTACGTGCTGCAGCATGACCGTCCTGCCGGCCAACTCCCCATACTTCAAAAACATCAGCAGGAGCTTGTAGAGAGAGCGGGTGAGTTGTCCCAGACACACTTTGTAGTAACGGCATAAGTCCACCACCAAATTTGGAAACGGGACCCTGAACCACAGTCTGAAGGGGTACGCGTAAAAAACATAGTACCCTGCATGATCAGTATGAACCCTCTCCTCATGACGAGCAAGAACAATATCGGCGTGAGTAGGCACGAACCCCTGCTCCCGCAGTTGGGCCATGCCAACTTCACCCATAAGTGGGGCCTCATCCACGTGGTCCTCCCCTCCATCGGCGGTGAAATCAATCACCAGACCTCTAACTACATGGAGTATTTCGTCTATTGACGGGACCCCCTCAGTCTCAATCTGGCCCTCTCCTCCCAGCACCAGAGATGGTCCTTCTACCACCGAGGGATTGATTGGCAGACCAACCAGAAGAACTCCACGAGAAGAAGAACCGGCCATTGCTCAATTGTTAAGAGAATAGAATAGAATGCCGGATTTGACAGAAAAAGATAAAGCTTGTCGCAAAAGAAAAAAGACTTTGAGTTCACAAAAAATAAGAGCTCCAGAGTCTCACAAACAAACTGCAAAATGTCAAGAATTGGATATCTTAAACCGCCTTTATAGGCAATATAATTGATTTCTAGAGAACCGGTGGATGTCATTAACTGCACATCTAGCCGTCAAAAACGGTTCAACTCTACCAAAACGGGCGCCGCCACAATCAGCATCATAAATTTCCCACCAGACCACAGATGCCATCTCGCCAACCAAAGTAAAACAAAGAGTCCTATCGATAAGGGCGGAATGAGCCTTGTGCCATCGAAATTTCGAGCAAACCGTGTACACCATACTTGCACGTACTATATACAGATTACCTCCCTTCATCGATGACACTTGTACGGCCAAAGTAAATCTTCAAAAAAAATATAATAATGAGATCGGTCTACATCCATATAAAAAAGGGAGGAGGCACGGCCTCGACACGAGTGTGAGCACGTGATTTTTGCCCTAAGCAATTAAATTCCAATATATATAAAATAATACAAAAAATGATTTTTATTTGCAATTGTGTGAGTTAGTTGAAATACCAGTGTTTTTGTTTGAAAATAAAATTGAAACAAAAATACAAAAGAAATCAATTAGGAAAATATCAGAAAAATGGTAAAATTTAGAAAAATAAAGTAAAAATGCAAAATACCGAAAATTAGAGCAAAAATGCAATAAAACAAATATCGGAAAATAAGGATAAATGCAAAAATGAGAAGTAAAAGAAATATAAAAAAAGTATAAAATAAAATATACAAAAATATAAAAAAGAAAATATAGAAATTAAATAAAACACAAATAAAAAAATACAAATATACAAGATTTGGGCCAAATACAACCCAATACAAACTACACAAAACCAGGCCCAAACGAAGGAAATCCAGTCTGCCAAGTTTTGAAACCAAACGACGCCGTCTAAATACAATAAATCTGGGCCGTTGATACATTTGATCAATGGACCAGGTAAGGCGGTGACCTTATGAATGAAATGACGTCGTCCTTAGAACTAATCACAGCCGTCTAATGCGTTTGATCAGTCGGACAAGGCTAATAAGCCAATTAATTAAAACAACGTAGTTTAATTAATTAATCTTCACCGTTCAAATAGCTTGATCTAACAGACACTAGAAGACCTCCTACTAATTTATACGGCGAAGTTTAGGAAGAGATGATCCTGGCCATCCATTTCAGTTGATCTAATGGCCAGGATTCATCAACCTAGGATTGATATATATACTCCCCTCTCCTAGTTTTGTCCGTCATTATACACTCACATATCTCTCATTACAACCCTAGCCACCTAGGTCGTCTTCTTCCTCTCCTCTCCAGTCTCCCATGGAGACCACCGGAGACTGGTATAGTCTCCTTCTCCGGCCTAAGCCCATCCACCAAACACCGTCCTCACCACCAAATAACCCTTAACCCCTACTAATCCCGACCAAAAAACAAACAGTCTCCCTATTCTTGAAAATCTGGTCGTCGGAACCTTAGCCGGCGACCACCCAAGGTATGAACCAAGGTCTCAAAATAACATCATTAGACCACCTTGAGGCGATCTACCACCCTATCTATGTGGTTTCCCTTGAATAAGCCCCAAACCCGTCGAATGTTCAAAAAACACTCGTCGGAACCCTACTCCGGCGAGTACCAAAAACAAACCCACTCCCAAAACATTACCCCAGGCCTCCAGAATACCCATCACACACTCAAATCAAACCCCAAAGCCCGTTTGAAGGATCTAGCACTCAGAAGACTAACAGTCTTCGAAGCTCTGTAAATCCAGAAAAATGAAAAGAACAAAGAAGAAAGAAAGAAGAAAAGAAAGAAAGAAAAGGAAAAAGAAAAAAAAAAGAGGCCTGAAAAAGCTAAGTATCCCCCACATTTGCTTTCGTTCAGTGGTGTTATGTGTTCTGAAAAATTGCTTTTTTACATGCCTACTATGCTTGTCTGAATCTGTTCTTATACATGTCTAAAATATGAATCAATCTCGGCTTTTAATTCATACTTGTTCATGCGAGCCCTGAATCTCATACATGCCTAAAATTATCTAAGTGTTCTTAGGGTTTTGATATTAACTACTCATGAATCATATGCTAATTAGCCAGTTTTATGTGATTGTTCATTATATTCTGTCTCGATTGGGTTTTTGTTAGTTGTAATTCAACCATTATCAAATTTTTCCTCTAAGTTCTGATTAATTGGAAATTAATTCGTGATTAAGGTTATATGTGCAAAACAACATGAATGTGGCTATATTTGTAACTTCATTTGTATGTAAGTTCATTCTGAACCTTCTTTGAGTGCTTATGTATACTTAGGTCATGAGTATAAATGTCTTGTGGCTACGTTTGTGAGTTAAGTTTGGGTTCTAATTAGTGGCTATGTTCTAATTAATGGCTATTTGTAAAAATGGCTAATAACGAAAAGGCTATAGTCTGAAATTGATTAAGTCTTAAAGGTAAGGCTTAGTGGTTATTTGTTAAATATGTGCTAACCTAGTCCTGCGAGACCTAAGGCAGGTCGGGTAAATATACATAAATAAAAAAGGTAAAAGGGGAAGAATAAATGGCATTTCTGTAGATTAAATAGAGCATATAGGGATAAAAGTGACTTTAAAGCTTGGTATTTTTGAAATTACTTAGATAATAAAGGGTAGACTGGGTAGAGTTAAAAGGAATTAATGAAATAAACCATAGCAAATGAGGGAAAATAGGTAAAACATGCCTAATAGAACCTAATAGAACTGCCCAAAACCTTCTAGCAAGGGTCTTAGCGCAGGTCGATATAGTTTGAACAGACCATTCTGTAATTATTTGGAAAAATAAGGGGAGGAAAATACAATTAACTTATTTGAAATTTCCCCCAAAAAACCTCTATAAATATGCTTCTAATAAGCCTGAAAAAAAGGTTCTAAAATTTAGAGTTAGACATTAATTGGCAACTAAGGGTTCCACACATTTAGAAAAGCTGATTAACTCGAGTGTTACTTTGGGAATCTCTGTGGGTTGTTTCTTCACCGGTTTATCTTGACTTTGCTGGGTTCTCCAATTTTGCTTGTGTTGATTTGCTGGGTTCTATATTTTGGAAGTTTAGTAGATGTTGATGTGTTGATTCGTTTTACTGATGTTGCTATATCATTGTTGCTGTTGCTGACTATTCTTCTTCTCCAACTCTAGACTCATCAATTTGTTACTTGAACCAGGTACACTACTATGACTTGACGTTGTAAATGAGCTGCTGATTGGAGAAATAAAATGATAATCATGTTTAGCTAAATCTTCGTGTATTTGTTATTTCATTATGTAGTTTAAAAGTACTTAGATCCTTGTAATTCATTTAGTACTTGATTGTAATAATTAATGGATTGTACGTATGCTTTTAACTCGGTAATAGTAGTAGTGATATAAATAATAGGTAAATAAGCTAGGTGGAGAAAAATCACTTAAATCGAAGACTAAAACTGGTATAAGTTTAGTTAAATCGTTCGGATTTGAAACTAGCATAAACTAGACATGAAGTATTAATATTTGTACATTCTATGTTTCAAATCCAGATCAGTTAATTGTAAGAGTATAAGTAGTTTCGTACCTCAAACTTGTCACTGATATTTAAGTTGATTTACCTGTGAATTCATTTTGAGATTCTACAACTTGATAATAGTAATTCGAACATGTTTAATTAAAACTAGAATACTGTTTTCTCCAGTTAAATGAAAAAATGATAAAAATGATTTTGCAATTAGTGTTCTAGTAACGATTTGTTAACAAATTCGATTAGTTGAATAATAGCATTGGTATAAATTAGTGTGTTAGAGTTATTAGCTAATTAGAAGTGATTATATGAAAACTGGCGATTGCAAAAAATACTTAGTCACATGTTCATTAGTGCATATTATGAAATTATTAATTAACTATTATCATACCTCAAATATGAAAGATCTGGGCCTGAATATGAAATCAGGCCTTGATCAAATGAGATGACATTTATGCCCGTAAATGAAAAGGGAAATAAGTATTGGGATGTATAAGCCCAGTATATCTCTGCAAATCGATGAACTGGTTCGTGGTCCAGGCCCAGTAATACAATATTGCCTGGACGCTAATACGCAATAATATAGAATTAATATGAAAGTGATTATATTAGTATGAAAAAATAGAAATAGAGAACATAGTATGCTTTAGGAAGAACCTTAATAAAAACAGAGATGAGCCACGCCAAATCATAAAGGCATAGTTGCGGGGCCCTCCATAATTTCCAATAAAAATGTTAGAAACTGGAAAGACCGTTTAGTGAATTCCATGGTCTCTCCCAAATTAACAAGACGTAGACAACTTAGGGCACGAATTATAATATACATTCCTAATACGGGTGCACATTTATGTGACCCAAATCCAAATCCCGGCGAAGCTGAAATGCATTAAAGTCGCAGGCGTACTGGTTGCTGTGTGACTTGGAATGCATTTTTTGCAACGTCGCAAAATCTTAAAATTAACAAAAAGCGAAATATTAATAACATTTGAAACCAGAGCATATAAAGAAATCAAATAAAACAAATACGGCAGTTGAGCGACCATGCTAGAACCACGAAATCCGGGAGTGCCTAACACCTTCTCCGGGTTAACAGAATTTCTTATCCGGATTTCTAGTTTCGCGGACTGTTAAACAAAGTCATAATTTCCTTGGTTCGGGATTAAACCGGTGACTTGGGACACCATTATTTTCCCAAGTGGCGACTTTGAAATTTAATGAATAAATCCTGTTCTGATTGTCCTTTAAGTGGAAAAACTCCTTCCCCACTACTATTGTTATATCCCTTTTCGGGGTGTAATAGTAGATAGTTGGGACATTTTCGGTATAATAAAAAGGAGGTGTGACAGTTCTGGCGACTCTGTTGGGGATAAGAAACCCAGAACTTCGGTTCAGGATTTAAGAATTCGAGCGCAGTTAAATTGTTGTTTTTGTTTATATCTGATTTCCTTATGTTTTTAATCAATGTGCTATATGTTTACCGCTTTGATATTATGTGAACTGTATATATAAACTTGTGTCAAAAACTCTTCTCTTCTTACCTCCGGGGATGTGCTTACTGGTTGAGACTCCCCTTTCTGTTAGTGTCAATACCAAAAATAAGAAAAGGGGTCGGAAAAGTTACTAAGCCGAACGATCCCGCGGGTCCCCGGTTTGTAGCCCCTCCTCGACTCGAGTCGTCCGCTCGGGTACAAAGTCTAGTACCATTAAAAATCAGGATATTGAGCCTAGATTTAGGACGATTATTTGCATCATATCTGACTTAGGGGACTCAACACAAAGGTTGGGTCCGTCTAGGATAGGTGACCCGGATATCAAATATCGAGCATGATTATATGTGGCATTTATTTGCCCTGGACTATTATGCTAACCGTCTAAATACCTGAAAACAAAAAGAGAGAAAAATAGTGATTTTTAGAATAGCAATACTGAAATATTGACGATACGCTGTCGAAATTTTAAGAAAAGAAAAGCTTGAAAATAGTCGAAATAATTTATGTCGAAATCGTTGGTCTTAAAACAATTTGACCGAACTACGCTGGTTTGATTCTCACAACGTGTGAGATACGTAGGCAACCCTTGACGGGTCCAACCACCCCTTTTGCAAAAATAACAAAAAAATGTCAAATTTTTTATTTTGTTATAAATAAGTCGGATGATATTATTCTTGTTTAAAATAAGCCGAATGTCACTCAAAACGACACTGGAAGGTCATTTTTTCAAGAATAGCCACTTTGAGTCATTTTTAAATAATTTGCGGGCATAGCCTTGAAGTATTCCGTGTGGAAATGTTGAAAGGCCGTAGCTGCAAAATCTAGTTTGAGTCATCACTCAACTTTTTAAAAATAGCCTAAAAATGTCAAATTTTGATTTTGTTATAAATAAGTCGGGTGATGCTATTCTTGTTTAAAATAAGTCTAACGTCCCTCAAAAGGATGTCGGAAGGCCATTTTTGCAAGAATAGCCACTTTGAGTCATTTTAAATAATTTATGGGCACAACCATGAAATATATCCCTTGAGGAAATATTGAAAGGCCGTATCCGCAAAATCAAGTTAAAACCATCTATCATCTTTATAAAAATAACCACTTTATCAAATAAGCCATTACATGGCTGGTTTTGCTGAAATAGCCACATTTGGCATTAAACTTCCTCAGTCTTGTGTTGGCTTATGGTGATGCTGAATGATGCCCCATAGGCCTCAAGATGAGAGATTTCGATTTAATCATCAAATTTGTAGTTTCTTAAATAAAATTTTGCAAAAATAGCCACTTTGTCAAATAAGTCATTACATGGCCAATTTTGTAAAAAAATATCACAATTGACATTAAAAACTTCTCGGTCTTGTGTTGTCTTGTGGCGATGCCGAACGATACCCCATGAGCCCCAGGATGAGAAAATTTTCGAGTTTATTTTCTTAAACTAAATTTTGCAAAAATAGCGACTTTGCCAAAATAAGCCATTATATGGCCAATTTTGTAGAAATAGTCATAATTGACGCTAAAAATATTCCTATTCTTGTAGAAATATCTGGCACAATATGTGAAAGTTTTTCATCAAGTTTGTAGTTAGAGTTGGCCTTTATAATTTTCCTTCAAAGAAAACAACTTTAAAAATAAATAAATAAATATCTCTTTGTTTTTGCATTAATTTGCAAGAACTACGCTCGGTCTGATTCATGCGGGGTCATGATACGTAGGCGATCCACATAGGATTCGACCATATCCATAATCAAAACAAAAAAAATAAAAAATTAAAAACCACAAAAAGGCAAAAAGAAAAGAAAATAGCAGAAAAACAAAGGAAATCAATAAGTGAAATACCTTAATGCTAACATGGTGATTTCGTTTTGTTAATCCAGAAAGTTGAGGTGGTTGGTTGTCGTAAATTGGAAAACAAGATCCAAGGAAAATGATAACCGACATCGAAGTTGTTACGAGTGCTCAAGAGACTCTGGGTCAAAGAATTCAACAAGAGTTTATTGTGGTTGAGGAAAATAGAACACTGAAATAACAAATGACCAAAATGCATCAAGCATGGGCCAATGGCCAGGGACAGCCTTCTCTTGAGTCACAATTTGCTATGCAGCAAGAACAGTACCACTTTCCCGAGTACCAATCGTACTCGTTTGATCTGCCCGCGAACATCGAAATGCCTACTAAAAAGAGGGTACAAGAAGAAATGGCCCAAAGAGTGAAAAGATTAGAACAACAGCTGAAAAACATGTAAGCAATAGCAGGTCAAAAGAGTGTTGCCTTCAGAGATCTATGTATGTTTCCTGATGTCCACTTGCCGCCTGGTTTCAAGGTTCCTAAATTGGAAAAGTACGATGGACATGGAAACCCCATAGCCCACCTGAAAAGTTATTGCAACCAATTAAGTGGTGTGGGAAGAAATGAAGAATTGTTTATGGCTTATTTTAGGGAAAGCCTCTCGGGAGTAGCATCTGAATGGTTTTGGGAGGCACATCTTGTTGGTATGTCTGGGATGACCTAGCACGGGCCTTTATCAAACAGTTTCAATACAATATCGATGTCACCCCAAACCGCATTTCCCTTTCTAAACTGAAAAAGAAACCAACTGAAAGTTTCAGAGAATATGCCATCAAATGGAGAGAGCATGCAGCTAGAGCTAAACCACCCATGGATGATCACGAGTTGGCCACTGTTTTCCTTCATGCTCAAGAGCCGGATTACTTTCAAAACATGATATCTGCAGTTGGTCAATCCTTTGAAGAAATAATCAAAATGGGAGAAATAGTGGAAGACGGTCTTAAGACAGGCAAAATTATAAGTCAAGCAGCTCTCAAAGATGTAGCTCAGACTGTTCAAAGTGAATTTGGTGATGCGAATGGGAGGGATGAAGAAATCATGATGATATCAGGGTCGAGAAGACGTCCTATGAGAACATCTCGAAGGTATATGAAGCCCCATCAGGTTTTCCATGGCCCCCTTAAGCATTACTACCCTCCAGAACCCACTTTCACACAATAAAATTCTTACACTCCACTCATTGACATGACAGAGGAGGAGAAACCTACTAGAAACTCAGAGAAAGAGGAGATGGCTAGGAAAATGAAATGCCTTGAGCAACCGTTTCGCAATATGCAGGGTCTGGGAGGCCAAGTTATTGTGGCATACAAGGACTTATGCTTGTTCCCTGAGGTACAGCTACCTACCGGGTTTAAATTGCCAAAACTTGACATGTATGATGGCCATGGTGATCCAGTGGCCCATCTTAGAGGATATTGTAGTAAAATGCGTGGAGCTGGAGGAAAGGATGAGCTACTTATGGCCTACTTCAGTAAAAGCCTCAGTGGCTAGGCATTGGAATGGTACACTCGTCAAGATCATACCTGATGGTTCATTTGGGATGATTTAGCTCAATCATTTGCAACCATTTTCAATATAATCTGGAAATCATCCCCGATAGATTGTCATTGACCAAGATGGAAAAGAAGCCCGGAGAAAGCTTTCGGGAGTATGGTTTCAGGTGGAGGGAACATGCGGCCCGTATGGATCCACCAATGAAAGAAGGAGAAATGGTAGATTGTTTCTTACAAGCTTTGGAGCCGACATACTACGGCCATTTGGTATCTGCAATCAGAAAGACCTTTAATAAGGTAGTGAAGATGGGGAGTTTTATTGAAGAAGGTCTGAAGACGAACGAGATTATGAGCTACTCAGCCATCAAGGCTACAAATCAAGCAATTCAGACGGGAATAGGAGGGTCGATTGGAAAGAAGAAGAAGGAAGAAGTGGTGGTTATTGAAGGAAGATCTTGGTCACAGGGACCCAACCCATATCATAACCAACCTCGCCCATACCAACCATATCCACTAGTACCATATAACCTACCTCCACAATAGTATCCTCCGATCGGTCCCCAATTTTCTGTCCAGCATGCTCAATCTTACCCACCGCCTCCACCTTCATGGCGAACCCCAGCTCCTCAAAATGTCTACCATGCCCAAAATGCCTACCCACCATCAAAGACCTACAAAAATCCAAACCGAACCAACTTCTGCCCTGACCCAGAAGTGAAAAGCGACAGGGCTCAGAGAAAAAGAACATTCACTCCTCTGGAAGAATCATATACCAGTCTCTTTCACCGATTGAGAGAATTAGGAATGTTGAATCCCATTGAGCCTAAAATTCCCAACACTCCACCAAGAAACTTAGACCAATCCGTCCGTTGTGAATACTGCTCTAGGGCACCGGGAGATGACACGGAAAAATATTGGCACTTAAAGTCTGCGATACAAGAACTCATTGACTCCAGAAGAATTAAGGTGCAAGCACCCGAGACTCCCAACATAACGCAAAATCCTTTGTCGGTGCATCATGAAACACATATGATAGAACTAGTACAGGGAGAGAGCTACAAAAAAACCTTCTCGGACGGTGATGACAATTAAAGCAAACAACAAGGTTTAGGAGAAAGTTGAAAGTGAGAAAGTATCAATTGAGTTACCAGCAAAATAGCCATCGGTGATGATTGAGCCTGAGCCAGTAAAAGTGCTAGTACCTGGGGTGAAGCCCATACTGACTGTGAAAGGGGCTTATATAGAGCCAGTGGTTATCAAACCAATTGTTCAGATGCCGATCGTGAGTACCAAGGCTGTACCTTGGAATTATGACAAGGTAACTGTAATATATAAAGGGAAAGAAGTCAAAGGAGAAATCTGTGAAACTCATGGTTTGACCCGGTCTGGGCGATGTTTTGCCCTGATGATTTGAGAAAGACGAAAGTGGTGAAAGAAAATCCAGCTTATGTGAAGAAAGCAGTCACCAAGGAAGAAGCTGAGGAATTTCTAAAGAAAATGAAAGCTAAAGACTACTCCATAGTTGAGTAATTGAGGAAGAAGCCCGCTCAAATATCGTTGTTATCCCTGGTAATTCATTCTGATGAACATAGCAAGGCGTTGATGAAGATCTTAAATGAAGCCCACGTACCAGAAAAAATCTCGGTATGTCATCTAGAGAAAATCACAAACAAGATCTTTGAGACAAATAAGATAACATTTTTGGACAGTGAGTTACCACTAGAAGGGACGGAACATAATAAAGCGTTATACCTCACGGCAAAATATGAAGAATCCGTAGTAACTCGTGTTTTGGTTGATAACGGATCAAGCGCCAATATTTGTCCTTTGTCAACTATAGGTAAGCTGAAAGTTAATCATGAGAGAATCCACTGAAACAGTGTATGTGTGAGGGGGTTTGATGGAGGCGGAAAGAACACCGTGGGAGATATCATACTAGAACTTGCCATCGGACCAGTGGATTTCACCATGGAATTTCAAGTGCTGGATGTCGCCATGTCTTACAACCTTTTGTTAGGACGTCCATGGATCCGCGCTGCAAAAGCAGTACCATCTTCTTTACATCAAATGGTAAAATTTAAATGGGATCAACAAGAAATAATAGTGCACGGGGAAGACAGTATTTGTAATGCTGTTACACCATTTGAAGAAGTTGAAGGAGACAAAGGTCTGTGGGTGTACCAAGTAATGGACACCATGACAGTGAATAGAATATCTGAAGGAGAAAATATGCCAGTACCCAAAGTGACCCCTGCAGCGGTCATGGTTGCCAAAGAGATGATAAAGAATGGGTTTTCTCCGGGAAAGGGTTTAGGAGCTACCTTGCAGGGTATACCGCAACCAATTCATCTTCCAGGAAGTACTGACACTTTTGGCATGGGTTTCAAGCCAACCATCAATGATATACAGAGAGCCAAGAAATTGAAAAATAAAGGGTGGACCCTCCCCAAACCTATCCCAAAATTGTCCAACTCCTTTGTCAAGCGTGGTACACAGAGACGTCTGGCAACTGTCATGCCAAACCGTGCAGAGATAAGACCGGATGAAGAGCTTTTAGCAAGATTTGAAAGGTTATTTGAAGACGTGAATGTGATAGAGACAGCCGAAGGAACAAGCAAAATGAACGTTCAATTTGTTGGACCCCACACTATGCTAAATAATTCGGAAGCTACTCCTCTTCCAATCAGGAGGGAGTTGTGGTAGTTAGCTTTTAATATTTCATTCCCAAAACTGTCTTGTTTTAAAATTGTAATCCTATATCCTGTAAAGTCAAATGTAACCAAATCTTGCTACCTTTCAAAAAATTCAATGAAATGCAATTTATTTCCTCCTCTATTTTTGCCTTATTTTTATTTTTCTTCTTCTTTTTGTGTAGTTCAATATTTGCTGATTCCAATGATATGTCATACATGAAGGATCCCCCGTCCAATCTTGATAATCGGATAGATATACAGGAAATTGAAAACGAATATGAAGTGGAATATGAGGATGAGGAAGTATTGGAGGAAATTAGTAAAGATTTGAGCCATTATGAAGAAAAACACAAACCGAACTTAAATGAGACGGAGTCTATTAATTTGGGAAATGAGGAGAATGTTCGAGAAATAAAAATTAGTGTACACTTGGAGACTTCGCTCAAAGAATATTTGATCAGGTTGTTACACGAATACAAGGACATATTTGCTTGGTCTTATGATGACATGCCCGGGCTCAATACTAACTTGTTGGTACATAAGTTGCCCATTTATCCAGAATGCCGGTCGGTTAAGCAAAAGTTAAGAAAATTTAAAATAGATATCAGTATGAAAATAAAATAAGAGGTCAATTAGCAATTTGAGGCAAAGGTTATACGGGTCACCAAATACCCCACCTGGTTAGCCAATGGTGTGCTTGTTCTGAAGAAAGACGAAAAAACTAGGGTGTGTGTTGATTATCGAGACCTCAATAAAGCTAGTCCAAAGGATGATTTTCCATTGCCAAATATCCATATATTGGTTGAAAATTGTGCCAAACATGAGATTGGTTCTTTTGTGGATTGTTATGCGGGTTATCATCAGATCCTGATGGACGAAGAAGATGCAGAAAAAATAGCCTTTATCACACCTTGGGGAACATATTGCCACAGAGTAATGCCGTTTGGATTGAAGAATGTCGGAGCTACATATATGAGGGCAATGACCACTATGTTTCATGACATGACATCGAGAGATTGAAGTGTATGTGGATGATGTTATTATCAAGTCCAAAAAGCAATGTGATCATGTCAAAGATCTAAGAAAGTTTTTTCAGAGGCTTCGAAGATATAATCTCAAACTCAATCCAGCAAAATGTGCTTTTGGAGTGCCATCAGGAAAGCTATTGGGATTCATAGTAAGCCGGCGTGGTATTGAATTAGACCCGTCAAAGTTAAAAGCGATCCAGAACCAGCCTCCGCCAAAGAACAAGAAAGAGGTAATGAGTTTGTTGGGCAGGTTGAATTATATTAGCAGATTTATTTCTCAGTTGACATAAACCTGTGAGCCCATCTTCAAATTATTGTAGAAAGATGTTGCGGTGAATTGGACTGAGGAATGTCAAGATGCATTTGACAAAATTAAGGAATATCTAGCCAATCCTCCTGTGTTGGTTCCTCCAGAACCTGGAAGGCCCTTGATCCTTTATCTAACCGTATTGGATAATTCTTTTGGTTGTGTACTAAGACAGCATGATGAAACAGGGAAGAAAGAGCAAGCAATATACTATCTTAGTAAGAAATTTACATCTTACGAGGTAAAATACACTCAGTTGGAAAGAACATGTTGCGCTTTAACATAGGTTGCGCAGAAGTTAAAACATTACTTGTCGGCTTGCACCACCTATCTTATATCTTTTGGACCGGCTCAAGTACATCTTTCAAAAACCTATGCCTACAGGAAGGCTCGCAAAATGGCAAATTCTACTTACAGAGTTTGATATTATTTATGTAACCCGCACTGCAATGAAGGCACAAGCAGTTGCTGACCATTTCGCAGAAAATTCGATCGATGATGAGTATGAACCATTAAAGACATATTTTCCTGATGAGAAGACAATGAATAATGATGAATTGGAACAAGACGACAAACTAGGCTGGAAATTGTACTTTGATGGGGCCGTCAATAGCAAAGGGGTCGGAATTGGAGCAGTGCTCATTTCAGAAACGGGTCAGCATTATTCTGTTACCGCTCAGCTCTGATTTTTTTGTACTAACAATATGGACTAATATGAAGCATGTATATTGGGATTGAGAATGGCAATAGACATGGGTGTTCAATAAATTTTGGTCATGGGTGACTCGGATCTCTTGATACATCAGATTCAAGGAGAATGGGAGACAAGGGATTTGAAACTTATACCCTATCGACAGTGTCTACATGAACTATCTCAGAGGTTTCAATCCATAGAGTTCAAGCATATCCCAAGAATGCACAACAAAGTTGCAGATGCCCTGGCCACATTATCGTCCATGTTGCACCATCCGGACAAAGCCTATATAGATCCACTGCAGATACAAGTTCATGATCAAAATGCTTATTGTTTCGCAGTAGAAGAAAAACTTGACGGTGAGCCATGGTACCATGATATTAAAGAATATTTGAGGATAGGGGTGTACCCAGCACAAGCCACGGGAGATCAGAAAAGGGCTATAAGGCGGCTAGCAAACGGATTTTTCTTCAGCAGAGGAATTGTATACAAGAGAACCCCAGATTTGGGTCTACTGCGATGTATAGATGCACAGCAAGCCGCTACAGTCATGGATGAAATACATGCAGGAGCTTGCGGACCTCATATGACTGGATATGTTTTGGCCAAGAAAATACTAAGAGCTGGATACTATTGGCTCACCATAGAGCGTGATTGCATTAGGTGTGTGCGGAAATGCCACCAATGCCAGATACATGGAGATTTGATTCACTCCCCACCCTATGAGTTGCATACAATGTCAACACCGTGGCCATTCGTCGCCTGGGGCATGGATGTCATCGGCCCAATAGAGCCCGCAGCATCTAATAGGCACATGTTTATCTTGGTAGCAATTGATTATTTCACTAAATGGGTGGAGGCGAAGACATTTAAAGTAGTAACAAAGAAGGCGGTAGTGGATTCCGTACATACAAATATCATTTGTCTCTTTGGAATTCCTAAGGTGATTATCACAAACAATGGAGCAAATCTTAACAGTCACCTCATGGCAGAGGCATGTCAAAAGTTCAAAATCCTGCACCGTAACACTACACCTTATTGGCTTAAAGCAAATTGAGCAGTTGAGGCTACGAATAAGAACATTAAGAAGATTCTCAGGAAGATGGTGGAAGAGTCAAGACAATGGCATGAAAAATTACCATTTGCTCTCATGGGTTATCGTACAACTGTACGTACTTCAATTGGCACAACCCCTACTCATTGGTGTACGGAACGGAGGCAGTCATACCTATAGAAATTGAAATACCTTCCCTACGGATCATAGCTGAGGTTGAAATTGACGATGATGAATGGGTAAAAGCTCGGCTAGAGCAATTGAGCTTGATCGATGAAAAAGGTTAGCAGCAGTCTGTCATGGACAGTTGTATCAATGGAGGATGGCCAGAGCATACAACAAGAAATTATGTCCACGAAAATTCGAAGTTGGACAGTTGGTGCTAAGATGTATTTTTACCATATTAGGCCAAAGCAAAAGGAAAGTTTGTACCAAATTGGCAAGGGCCATTCATGGTATCCCGGGTATTATCTAACGGAGCTTTATATCTAACAAACGTGGAAGGGAAATATGTAGAGACTGCTATCAACTCCGATGCAGTCAAGAGATACTATGTATGATTCCTTTTTCATATGTACAATTGTATTTGTCATAATTTGTGAAATTGAAATGATGAAGGAATTTTATTTCTCTATCCAAACACTTTACCCATTGCTACCCCTTTTGAGCCTTATTGTATTATTCATTCATACCCCTCTCTCGGAATCAATTATGGACAATGAAATGAAAATAAAAGAAAAAGAAAATGAAGAAAAATTAAAGAAAAATGAAAAAAAATGATGAAAAAAAAAGAAAAAAAAGGATATAGAAAAAATATACAAAAGAAAAATCGGGAAAAAGTCAAATGACGAAGATATCTTATAATCTGAACTATGTCTGACTTGATCCCGAAAGGATACGTAGGCAGCCTCAATGAGGTCCAGTCACGACAGAAATAAAATCCAAGATTCCCCAAATATTGAAACTGGGGCAGAAGTTATGTTTTATGATTTCGAGAGTTGTAATTATTTTTTAACCCTCATTTAAATTGTGAGCCTTTATACCTTTCTTTCTAAACCCATCCAAAACACACATTACGGTCCAAATAAATACCTTCTCATTGATTTCAAGAAAATGACAATACAGTAGGAAGAAAGAGAAACACATCATGGAAAATACCCGGAAGTTTGGAAACAGAAAAATAAAGAAAAATAAATGAGAGAGTCTTAATGGTGAAAACCCTAACGGGCACCATAAGACGAATGTGAGTTGAGAGACAAATAAATGAGAGACTCTTATTGGTGAAAACCCTAACAGGCACCATAAGACGAATGTGAGATGAGAGAAAATAAAAATGAGAGAGCCTTATTGGTGAAAACCTTCACATGCACCATAAGGCAAAAATGAGGAATGTTCTGATGAAAGGGAAACAACAAAATAAGAAAGGTTTGGGTTTGGGTCGGGTATTCAAATACATGGCATGGTCAAAGGAATCAGCCTTCATACCCAGATAAGTTCTGTCTTTACTTCAAAATACCCTCACCCCTGAAATTCAGGTCATTGTATTTCATTCTATTTTGTTCAAAACTAGTTGCCAATTGAAAGCTAGCTACCAGCTTCTCATGTTTGATGGCGTAATAAACACTGGGTCCGTTAAAGAAAAGAGAAAATAAAAAACACATGGCGGTCATATAGCCAAAGGTAATAAAGGAAAAAGGAACAAAAAGAGAAAAGCAAAGGGGATTACAAGAGAAAAATTGAGAAAACAGTCAGGAATAAGTTGCAAAGCAGAATGAAGCAAGATGAGGCAGACGATGGAAGCAAGGCCAGCAAGAATGCCAGTTGCTAACCATCATCTTATAACTAACAAATTGTTCACTGATTAGATAGGGACAAAAGATTCAAATTCTCACTAATCACTTTAAAGTGAATGTGACCAGTGTGGGAAAAAACATCAAAAAGAAAAAGCAATAAAGGAGAGAATCCACAATGGAGAACTCAGTAATGAGAAACCTACCCGAACAACAAAGGAGGTATTATCTTTTCCAAAATTTACACCCCAGTTATCAAACTGAGGGAATATTTTTCTGCATTTTTATTTCTGCATCGAGCGCCCACCTGGATAATGAGGGAATAATTTCTGCATTTTAATTTCTGTTCAGGCGTCCACCTGTATAAGGAGGGAATACTTTTCAGCATTTTAATTTTTCTTCAGGCGCCCACCTGGATAATGAGGGAATATTTTCTGCATCAGGCGCCCATCTGGATAGTGAGGGAACATTTTTCTGTATTTTCATTTCTGCATCAGGCGCCCACCTGGATAACGTGGGAATACTTTTTAGCATCTTAATTTCAGTTCAGGCGACCACCTGTATAACGAGGGAATATTTTTTGCATTTTTCATTTCTGCATCAGGCGCCCACCTGGATAATAAGGGAATATTTTCTGCATTTTCATTTCTGCATCAGGCGGCCACCTGGATAATGAGGGAATATTTTTCTACATTTTTATATTTGCATCAGGCGACCACCAGGATAACGAGGGAATATTTTATGCATTTTCATTTCTGCATCAGGCAATCACCTGATAACGAGGGAATATTTTTATGCATTTTCATGTCTGCATCAGGCGCCCACCTGGATAATTCTGCATTTTCATTTTTTGTTCAGGCGCCCACCTGTATAACGAGGGAATACTTTCCAGCATTTTAATTTCAGTTCAGGCGCCCATCTGTATAATGAGGGAATACTTTTCATGATTTTAATTTCAGTTCAGGCACCCACCTGTATAACGAGGGAATACTTTTCAGCATCTTAACTTCAGTTCATGCACCCACCTGTATAACAAGGGAATACTTTCTGCATTTTTAAAAGTTTTTCTAACAAGGTAACACCATAATACATTGAAAGCCCCATACTGGGGCAGAGAAAAAGTTTTCTTTGATTTTGCAATAAGTAGGTATCAACCTGGAGAGCAAGAAGCACATTTCAAAGTCATACAAATGGAGGAAAGCAGTATGTTAGAAGCAAGTCATAAGCGAAGATTCACAAAAATGGAAGATGCAAATAAAGAGCAAAATGCAATATGAAAGAGCATGGCAATACAAGAAGACAAGACATATATAGGATTTTCTTGTAATTCATAGACCATAGCTTAGAATAGCTTCTTTATTTTATTTTTATCCTAGTGTAATAAGGAGTCAGTTTGCAATAACAGCAACAACAACAACAACAACAGCAATTCCCTGGTAGTTTCAAACTACCAGACCTTCCCGAACTACACTGACCTGATTCCTGTTTAGCCCAAGATATGCAGGAAACCTCTGAAGTAGGGTGCGGTCAAAAGTTTTTCGAAATGCTTCGTACGGAATATCCAAGTGGGCAAAAATCTCTCATTACTGCTCAGTTATCTTTGCACTGAAACTCTTCGTGTTCCCGATCAAAGAGGGGCAGCTGTGAGCACGTGATTTTTGCCCTAAGCAATTAAATTCCAATATATATAAAATAATACAAAAAATGATTGTTGTTTGCAATTGTGTGATTTAGTTGAAATACCAGTGTTTTTGTTTGAAAATAAAATTGAAAAGAAAATACAAAAGAAATCAATTAAGAAAATATCACACAAATGTTAAAATTTAGAAAAATCAAGTAAAAATGCAAAATACCGGAATATAGAGCAAAAATGCAAAAAATAAATATCGGAAAATAAGGAAAAATGCAAAACTGAGAAGTAAAAGAAATATAAAACAAGTATAAAATAAAATATACAAAAACATAAAAAAGAAAATATAGAAATTAAATAAAACACAAATAAAAAATACAAATATACAAGATTTGGGCCAAATACAACCCAATACAAACTACACAAAACTAGGCCCAAACGAAGGAAACCCGGTCTGCCCAGTTTTGAAACCAAACGGCGCCCTCTAAATACAACAAATCTGGGCCGTTGATACATTTGATTAATGGACCAGGTAAGGCGGTGACTTTATGAATGAAATGACGTTGTCCTTAGAACTAATCACAACCGTCCAATGCGTTTGATCAGACGGACAAGGCTGATGAGCCAATTAATTAAAATGACGTAGTTTAATTAATTAATCTTGACAGTTCAAATAACTTGATCTAACGGACTTTAGAAGACCTCCTACTAATTTATACGGCGACGTTTAGGAAGAGATGATCCTGGCCATCCATTTCAGTTGATCTAATGGCCAGGATTCATCAACCTAGGATTGATATATATACTCCCCTCTCCCAGTTTTGTCCGTCATTATACACACACATATCTCTCATTACAACCCTAGCCGCCTAGGATGTCTTCTTCCTCTCCTCTCCAGTCTCCCATGGAGACCACCGGAGACTGGTATAGTCTCCGTCTCCGGCCTAAGCCCATACACCAAACACCCTCCTCACCACCAAATAACCCTTAACCCCCACTAATCCCGACCAAGAAAACCAACAGTCTCCCTATTCTTGAAAATCCGGTCGTCGGAACCCTAACCAGCGACCACCCAAGGTATGAACCAAGGTCTCAAAATAACACCATTAGACCACCTAGAGGCGATCTACCACCCTATCTAGGTGGTTTCCCTCGAATAAGCTCTAAACCAGTCGAATATTCGAAAAACACTCGCCTGAACCCTACTCCGGCGAGTACCAAAAACAAACCCACTCCCAAAACATTACCCTAGGCCTCCAGACTACCCCTCACACACTCAAATCAAACCCCAAAGCCCGTTTGAAGGATCTAGCACTCAGAAGACTAACAGACTTCGAAGCTCTGTCAATCCAGAAAAATGAAAATAACAAAGAAGAAAGAAAGAAGAAAAGAAAGAAAGAAAAGGAAAAAGAAAAAATGAAAAGGCCTAAAAAAGCTAAGTATCCCCCACCTTTTCTTTCATTCAGTGATATTATGTGTTCTGAAAATTTGCTTTTTTACATGCCTACTATGCTTGTCTGAATCTGTTCATATGCATGTCTAAAATATGAATCTATCTCGGCTTTTAATTCATACTTGTTCATGCGAGCCCTGAATCTCATACATGCCTAAAATTATCTAAGTGTTCTTAGGGTTTTGATATTAACTACTCATGAATCATGTGCTAATTAGCCATTTTTATGTGATTGTTCATTATATTCTATCTTAATTGGGTTTTAGTTAGTTGGAATTCAACTATTATCAAATTTTTCCTCTGAGTTCTGATTAATTCGAAGTTAATTCATGATTAAGGTTATATGTGCAAAACAACATGAATCTGGCTATATTTGTAACTTGATTTGTATGTGTGAGCACGTGATTTTTGCCCTACATGTGAATTACTCCCAAAAATTCAAAATAAAATCATTTCTTGTGTCATTGTAATATCTGTGGATTTTCTGTGTTAATTTTCTTATTATTTGTATTTTTGTGTGTGCATGTTTGTTTATTTAGATTAAGAAAAATACAAAATACATTGCGTTTGCTTTCTTAGGATGTAATTTACAATTGAAAGTAGTCAAGTTTATTTGATAAAAATGGAAAATCACAAAAAAAATATTTTTGCTTTTCTAGTATTTAATGTCCCAATTGTGTGATTTATATTTAATTGATGTTTAAATTGAGTGTGTTAATTGTTAGTATAACTTAATTAGTATTTTTTTTTTATGAATTAAATGGATTTTTGTAGTATATTTAGAATTTTTTTTATTAGAAATTTGAAAGAAAAAGAAAGAAATCAAGATAAAGAGTTAAATGGATTGGGCCAAACCACCTCCCAGCCCAAACGAACCCTCCTGAAAAAACCAGCCCAATACCCGTTACCCAACCTCTTACCCGCCCCGTTTTGCCCATGACTTGATCGCAGCCGTTGGATCTTTGTGATCCAACGGTCCTAATTAAACAACTAACTTCAATATACCAAACAACCCCCCAAACCCATTCTTTCAATTCATTTCTCCCGTCTCTCTCTAACCTAAAGACTCTCCTGTAACGCCGCCGTCGCCACCGCACTCCGCCTACCGGAAATCGCCTCACGGCGGTTCCGGTAGGCCAAACCTCCCCAAACCAGCATGAATCCGGTCTTCGTTTTCCTCGAATAATCTCCAAAGCTTTCGAATATTGAATCAAAGTTTCGCCGGACACAAAAAACCTATACCAAACCACCCCAAACTCACACCTTATCGTCCCCTAGCCTCCCTCTCACCTTAATCAACTTTATTTTTGTTCGAATCTAGCCCTAACTATTCGAACCCCGAATCAAGATTTCAAGAACCCTAAAAATCCGAACTTTGGGTCTTTGTTAAAATTCAAGGGAAATTGAAGTCTAATAGAAATTAATTGGGATGTTTTCATTTGAAAACATCTCAATTAAAGCCCGTTAGATTCCAAATTCAAGTCCAAGCCCAAACGGCCCGGATTTTGTTTTGATTTTTCACTTCGAGGTATTCTTTCTTCTCTTTTCTCCTATCTTTGTTTTCTTATTAGTTTTAATTTGTGTTTGTTATTTTACCCTTCTCGATTTTCTGCCTCTCTCCCTCAAAGACCCTTTTATTTGGTCAATTTTTTCTGTTTCGCGTATTTGATTGTGTATGTTGAAGGATAGATATTCGCTTCGATTAGCGTCGTCGAATAATTAGATTCGTATTTTTCTGTTTTTGTCCGAAAACCATGGATTACTGGTATTATTCGTCGATTTGTTGTTTGTCGATTCTCACGTGTTGTGATCGACTTAACGAATGTCGTCGTTCAAATTCGCGAAATTGTGGTTTGAAATCCCGGGCAGTGGGTCATTGTTGTTTGAATTGAATTGATCTGATATTTCGTGTTTGTTGGTTGATTTTGTTTGTTGAGTTAGCTACTAAGTTTGGTTATAGCTGTATAGTTCCTATTAGTATTAACCAAGTATTGATTATATTTCAGTTGATTTCTTTACATTTTTTTTTCGGTTTAAGATACAGAACTAGAATAAGGAATTTAAGGTTTGGGATTTAAAAATTTAAGAAAAATGTGAGTTGGTCTGTCAGTTTGGGAATCTCAGATTAGTTAAGAAGGAGTTTTGAGTTGTTTTAGCACCTTTTGCTAGTGGAAAGTCAGAAGTAACGTGTGATTCAAAGGAAATGGATTAAAATTTTAGTTTGCCCATACCAATTTAGTTTTAATAATGAAAAGTAGTTTTTGTCAGTGGGTTATGATAGAAGAAGATGCTGCTCTTAGGCTGGAAAGTGGAAAACACAGAGGGAAGAACATGGCCCTTTTGATTCAAAACAGAAGGAAAAGGTTTGGCAAGGCTGGCTTTCAGTTTGTTTATATAGGGTTTAAAAATAGACATAGACACACAAAAAAACTCACTGGCAAATAATACTCACAGAGAGAACTGAAAACAGATTTGAGAGCCTTGAAAGCACATACATACACTCACAGAGAAAGCTTAGGACATTCGAAATCTGGAAAACCACACAGACACACAAAGAGAGATAGACTTACTGGAAAAAATAGAAACATTGTTTGTTTGGAGTTTTAAGCTCTTGATCTTCGAGTGTCTTGAGAATCGGAAAGATTTTCTCTCATAACTTCTAGTTCTTGCTATTTTCTGTTGGTAATTGTGTTGGGATTTGTCGGGTTCATATTTGGGATAATTTGAAACTTGTTTCAGCTATTCTAATTGTTCCATTGCTGCTGGAGTTTGGCTGTGGATTTTTAAATCTGGTTTACTGTTGGTATACTATCATACTGCTGTTGTTGTCACTGCTGCACCTTACTCCTATTTGCTCTCCTTTCCAGGTACCATTTCTGAATTCAACTTTGATGTAATTGTGAATTGGAGTTGAAATAGAGATGTTTCCACCGGATCCATATGTTGAAATGTATTCTGTTAGCATAGCTAGTAGTGAATTAGTTTTTCTTTTTTTTTGTAGCTATTTGATTAACCTTTATTGATATTACATGAACAACAAGCATATAGACTGTATAATTAGGACTGTTGTTAATAATTTGAAATGTTTGAAATACTAATTCAAATTGGATCGTTAAACTCATTAGATTTTTCTTTCTTCTGATTTTATAGGCTTCATTTATTTAGTAAGGTTGACTCATTTTTAGTGTAGAACTCATGATGTATTTCAAGCATAGGTATGCAAAATAAGAAACTCGAATGCGGATGATTGGTTTATATGTTGGTAGATAAATGTTCATTGTCGTATTAATTGTTTAGGTATAACTAATAATTTGTTTTAATTGAGTCAATTGAATACAACCAGATTGTGTAATTCTTCAGATTTGATTCTAGGTTGATAATAACAATAATGAATCGCCTATGTCAGTATAGTAACACTATTTCACTCGGATCATTAATATCCTCATAGTTTAAATATTTCACTAGTAAATGTGCTAATTGGAATCATGTGCGGTTAACTCAAATAAGTTTTGACGGGTTTTACCTATATTTGCAAAGTTCCTTAATAAGCCTTTTAAACTAGTGGTCGAATTTTGCTTTGGACCCAAATCCTTCTCAAATAATTCTACACAAGTTTAATTTTGTTTGACTTTGATTCATGTAATTAATTAGGACTTCTCTTCATTTTAGACACAAATAACTAGAAAACCATAGCCGTTTTAGGATCTCATTTACTTAAAATATGAGAAAAACCTCACTCAATTAATCTTAACTCTTTAAAAATCAAGGTGTGCCATTAGTTGAATTTTTATAGTCCTCGCAAAGTTGAAAGTGCGTAGTTGCTTTTGGCGCGCTATTTTAAAATTAATTTTCTAAACTCAGGTGCAATTTTATGTGATTCAAATCTCAACGATATTAAAATATGTCAAAATCACGGGTATAATTTATGTGACGTGACTCGAGACGTGTTTTAATAACATTGCGATCATTCTTAAAATTAGATAAAAGTGGTTGATAGGTTTAAATTCCATTATGATGTGAACATGTATAAAATCATGAATTTTTAGCCATTTATAATAATTGAAGCGACCGTGTTAGAACCATGGGATTCGGGGGTGCCTAACACCTTCCATCGGGTCAACAGAATTCCTTACTTAGAATTTCTGGTTCGCATACTTCATTTGGAAAGTCGAAATTTCCTCGATTCGGGATTTTAATAAATCGGTGACTTGGGACACCATAATTTATTCCAAGTGGCGACTCTGAATTAAAATAGAATAATCATGTTTCGAATATTGTCACTTAATTTGGAAAAACTCCCTCGCGCATCTACCCCCGGGTAGGGGGCGCGCCAAAAGGAGGTGTGACAGCTCTGGCGACTCTGCTGGGGATGCAAACCCAGAACCACTGGTTCAGGGTTTAAGAATTCGAGCTTTGAATAATTATTTTATTTGGCTTATTTATTATCTGATTTTATTACATGTTTATATTTAATATGCTAAATGTTGCTTTACCGCTTTGATATTTTGTGAATTGTATATAAATTGTGCCGATATAAATTTTTTTTCTCTTCTGAGTCTTTTGAAATATAATATCGGGCATTTGCTGGACATAGCCCGTTTTTCTCAAGATAGCCGTGGTGCTTGGCACCCGGTGAAGGATTTTGTAGTCACACATGTTTAGGCGGAGAGTTTTGTCCATTAAGCCGGAAAGCCATGCTACCGGTGCACTGACACTCTTCGGCTCGAGTTGTCCGCTCGAGTTAAAGCCAGTCTAGACACTTTATCCAATAGGATGATGACTTAGAATAACAAAACCTTATGCCGAATCCCCGATAGGAACGTTTATTTGCATCATGTGCATATTTGACTTAGGAGGCTCAACACAGGGGTTGGGCCTGTCTAGGACAGGTGTACCTGAAACAAAAGACCAACTTGTTGCATCTTTCTGTGTGCATTTATTTGTTTCGATCTTACATGCCGACCGGTTTGTTAAAAAAAATAGGGTAAGGAGTGGAAGATGTCAATCGAATGGAAAACGAGATGCTTTTCTTGGAAAATAATTTTTGAAAATGAAAAAAAAAACAAAATGAAAAAAAAAATCTCCGAATAAATTTTATTAATCCCTTAGAAAATAATTTTTTGAAGAAATGCAAAAACAAAATTTTTTATTTTTTAAAGATAGGTTAGTTTCCCTTAAAATAATTTGTTTTAGAAATGTTGTTTAAAAACAGTTCGTTTTCTTTTCTTAAAATGATTTAGTTCTTTTATTTTCGAACTACGCAAGTTTGATTCTCACCAAACATGAGATACGTAGGCAACCCATATCGGGCTCAACTAATACTGATTTTTCAAAGAAAAAAATAATAATAATAAATATTAGAATTAGGAATTTTTGTCCTTAGTCGAGAGTTAGGAAATTTTGCAAAAATAGCCAAACGCCTCAAAAGGGGCGCCGGAGGACTAATTTTGCAAAAATGGAATAGAGAGATCACACTGGTATCCTGTTATGCAGCCTTCAAATCTTCTTCAAGTGCTGAAAGGTCGTATTAACAAGATTCGTTTTTTTTATATAATAAAAGGAAATTTTTGAAAAAAAAAATCTTAAGCTCATTTTTATCTTTTCTAGGATCAGCATGACTTCATCGCAACGAATCGGCCAGAAAAGGGCGAGAGACGAAATGCCACCAATGTTCATGGTCCAGGACAAGACCCCAGGTCGGCTCTATAAATAGTGGACTAGTTTTTCGGCTTGGGAAAGAAATCAAGTTCACAAGCACCTCAAGTTTCTTCCGGACATCATGATGATAAAACCGGACAAAAATGTGATCAGAGCTTTAGTGAGTTTTTGGGACTCAACAAGCAATGTGTTCAGATTCCGGGATTGCGAAATGACACCCACTTTGGAAGAACTGGGCGGACTCATAGGGCTTGGGAGAGATTTGCACAAAAAGAGACCCGCAACTCCTAGGCAAATGGGTGTGAATAATTTCTTGAAGAAGTTATGTCTCCGACGAGTTCCCATGGGTTGTTTGGAGAACGGTTGGGTGCCACTGGAGTATCTCTACGACGGATTTGGTGATAAGAAAGGGTTCGAAAAATTCTCAAACACTGAATTTGTTAACCAGTTGAATTTTGATGCCTGGGGAGACTTAAGAATCTATGCCTTTATGATCGCTTTTTTGGGAACCATGGTTTTTCCCGAACGTGGCGAACGCATCAGAATCCGTTTGGCTGCGGTGGTTTCATATCTACAGAGTAACGAGGAACACACTGTTCTTCCTATGATCCGAGGAGACATCTTTCGGGCCTTAACTCGGTGCCAAGAAGGACATGATTATTTTGAAGGTTGTAATATCTTATTACAAATGTGGTTTGTAGAGCATCTCTATCATCACCCAATCGTGATAAACTTCAACGCGGACTGGCTGAATTATATTCGTTGTCATACAAACAGAGCCGCCCGTTGTAACCTTCCAGAAGATTTAAGGACTTGGCAAGAACTTCTCAACTCTTTGAGAGCAGATCGACTTACCTGGAATTATTATTGGTTCCCTTCCGCTAAAATCATGCATATGTCGACATATCGCCCATTCTACATACTAATGGGCTTCAGGGGTTTCCAACCATATGCCCCGCTATGTGTCATGCTGCAGTTGGGTAGAGAACAGAAAAGGCCCCCAATTGAGGATATGCGATCGTTTATATGGGAATTCGCGACGGAGGAGCCCCCAAGGGAGACTTATGCACAAAAGGTATGGTTCGGTAGTCGACTCTCCGACATCGACGAAATGGTTGCCGATCGAGAACGGGGGGAAGTGAGCCCCGCATATATTGAATGGTTCCACAACTAATCAATGCCCGAGCAAAGGTCAGAAAGGTCGGTAAAGTATGCCGTCGATTGGGAGAAAGAGGTAGAAGCCAGAGTTAGGGAGGCTAAGCATGAGACAACGCAAGATTTCCAATCCTGCATTAACACTTTAAAAAAAGACAAGGGAATTCTGGAAGCTGTCATGAACATACAACAGGCTGATTTTGATCGGGAAAGGGCCGGTTGGAAGCAGGAAAGAGAAGCACTCCGAACTCAAATTCAAGAGTTGCAATTGACCGCAGAAAGGTCAATGAGAAGTCAGAAAGATGAGATGCTGATAAACGATTTGGAAAGGAAAATCTTTGAACACCAGGAAGACTTGGAGAAGGCAAAAGCGGCTTTGGTTGCAGTCCCGGACAAAATGGAAGAGAGCAGCCCACCAAGAAGCACTCTGTCTACAACAAGTAGAGAAAGATTATGAGGCAATCATCATTGATTTAAGAAAAGAAAATGCCGCTTTTAGAGAGCAAATTCCCAGGCAAGTCCGGGATGCCAAAGCAGATAGAGACTGTTACCACGACTTAATGGCACGGATGGAAAGACAAATAGATAGGCTTTTGGACCACATCTCCGGTAATGCTCAAGTATTACGGGCAAATAACCGACACATAGGGCAGCTGCTCAGAGAAAAAGACATGATCCGGGCCAGGATCAATGAAATCGGGCACTACATCACTATGAGGTGCTTGACCTGTGAACGAGTACCTCGGCCTACCCTCTTCTCTTCAATCATGGAATGTGTCCACCAAGTCATGGCAGAATTGGGGAGCATACAGAAAGATCTTACACCGAGAACCACAGCAAGGCCAAATAACGCCCCCGGGCGCAAAGATTCGAGGCGTTGGAACATGCTTAGAAGAGTCTGTTATTTTTAGAGTCTGTTTGTCCTTTTAAAAGTTTTCCTCCATTGTTGTCATTTTGCAAGTGTTTCAAGTTTGAAGTTTGTTGAAATAAAATTCAAGAACATTTCATTCATATCTTATGTCTATTGTTTCCGAACTACGCCCGGTCTGATTCATGTGGGGACATGATACGTAGGCAATCCACATAAGATTCGACCATCACTAAAAAAATAATAAAAAAAGGGGAAAAGTTAAAAGAAAAGAAGATTGATAAAGGATGAAAGCCAAGGAAAATACAAACCGGAATGATGCATCGCCATCGAGTACATGTAACGATACAATCATCTGTATAAGTGCATCACACTCAACGTGAGATTACTTATCTGTTATGTTGTTTCAGACTAACCGTTTGTTTGCCAAACTCCAGGTTTTAGTAAAGAGTGGTTGATTTTGTGGTAATCTGGCATCACATTCGTACTTCACAATGTCCAAAGGAAAAGTTCGGCAGCCTGAAAGTACTTATCCCTATTTAACTAGGTCAAAAAGAGGTGCCAACATGTCTTCAGAAATGCCCTTAGCAACCATTCCCGTTTCGGAAGAAAGCTCTTTGACAACCATCCCGGCTACTGAGTCAGCAGCTTTGGAGAAGAATAGAATTTTGCGCTGCCGCATGCTCGAGATGTTGGACGATTGGAACAATGGGAAAGAGCCCCCAAGTCTGATCCCTAGGTTCCCTGAAATTCTTCTCAGATCAAGTGGGATTTCCAATAACCCCCATCAATTACCCGCCTACTCTGTTTGGGTATTCTAATGCCACAACCCTCTCTGAATCACCCTCCACCTCCTATCCTCGGGTGACACCATTAGATACATCCGCAAGAACGTCGGTTGAGTTGCCAGTTCCAGTCACGACGCATCCCACCGCACATACTCCTTTCTTTGATTCCGCGTCCTTTACATTCCCAGCACCACCGCTTACACGGGACCCTACCCAGGTTGCAGCCAATATATATCCTCAGCCACCTCGATATGAGTTCCTTCCAAGCCAAAATCCAAAGGCTCCCGAGCGGGATGAGATGGCAAAAAGAATGAGAAGTTTGGAACAAAGCCTGAAAAACATGTAAGGTCTAAGTGGGCAGAAAAGTGTATCTTACGCCGATCTATGCATGTTCCCGCATGTCCACTTGCCATCGGGTTTTAAGACGCCGAAGTTCGAAAAGTATCACGAGCATGGAGACCCCATTGCTCATCTAAAAAAATACTGCAATCAATTGTGAGGTGCCGGCGGCAGGGAAGAATTGTTGATGGCATACTTCGAAGAAAGTTTGGTTGGAATAGCATCAGAATGGTACATGGATCAAGACATATCTCGATGGCACATCTGGGATGATTTGGCCAGAGATTTTGTGAAACAGTTCCAATACAACATCGATATTGCGCCAGACAGGAATTCCTTATCGAACTTAAAGAAGAAGCCCTCAGAAAGCTTCAGAGAATATGCTATCAAATGGCGAGAGCAAGCATCCAGGGTGAAACCCCCTATGGACGAAATTGAAATGGTCACGACTTTTCTCCAAGCTCAAGAGCCGGACTACTTTCAAAATATGATGTCGGCGATGGGAAAACCTTTCGCCGAAGCAATCAAGATTGGAGAAATGGTGGAAAACGGCTTAAAAACAGGGCGAATTTTGAGTCAAGCGGCTATTCGGGCAACTTCCCAAGCCATCCAAGGCGGGTCTGGAGGGATGCCCAGAAGCAAAAAGAATGAGGAAACTGCCATGGCGGCAGTAGAAGATAGAAGATATCGAACCTCAAGGCAGGTATTCTCTGAAAGGGCCCCCCAGCATTACTATTCACACCACAGCATGGCCTATGCTCCTCCGCCTCCACCCTACGCAGTCATGAACATTCAACCTTTGGCACGCCCGCAGCCACCAACCAACAGAAATCCACCCCCATTCAAAAGAAACCAACCTCCTTACCCAAACCAGTACAACCCCCGGCCAAATAACACCCGCCACCGTGAGCAACCCAAAATGAGCTTTACACCGATTGGGGAGCCATATTCCACTCTTTTTCCAAAACTCAGGCAAGAGAACCTACTGCAGCCCGTTCCGCAGAACAAGCAGAATCCGGACTCTCCTGCCTACCAGAGAGGAATATACTGTGCCTATCATTCAGGTGTTGAAGGACATAGTACTGACAATTGTTGGACGTTGAAGAAGGCAGTGCAAGAATTGATCAATCAAGGGAGGATTGTCTTCGCGGATGAAGACATCCCAAATGTGACAAACAACCCATTACCAGCCCACAACAATGGGCCAGTGATTGGAATGATTTATGACGATAAGGAATTTGACCCAGCCTTAAAAGCGATAATTGCCATCGCCAACATAGAGAAGCGGCCCGAGGTTACCCCGAAACAAGAGAAAATGGGGAAAAAGGTTGAAGTTCCTGAGACTAGATCTGAAAAGGCGATTGAATAGAAAGCATCGTCTCAAAAGAGTGGAGTCCTTTACCTCCCGCGAGGTCGAGTGGAAAAACCATTGTCAATAAGTGCCCCCAAGAAGTTCCACTTAAAGAGGGAAACAGCAGTGTATGTACCAAAGGGAACCTATGTGGCCCAAAAACCAGATGAACCCGTCGTTATTGCACGTGTGCAACAAAAACCAATGACAGATCCATCCGCAGTACCCTGGAGCTACCAACGGACACTCGTTACGCGCAAAGGGAAAGAGGTTACAGGAGATTCATCTGGGAGCGTCCTGGGGCAAAAGTACTTAAACACGCAGGAGGTAAATAACGCCACACAAAGGCGTTTCCCATCAAAAAACCTGTAAGTGCTGAAGAGGCAGAGGTCTTTTTTCAAAAGATGCAAATGCCTGACTATGAGGTGATAGACCAACTGCGCAAATGCCCAGAGCGGGTATCTATGTTGTCCCTTTTAATGAAGTCTACTGAACATCAGAAGGTTTTGTTAAAAGCCTTGAATGAGGCATACGTGCCTACTGAGACTTCATCCGAACAACTTGAAAGAATGACAGAGAGGTTCTTCGGAATCAATCGGATTTCTTTCAGTAAAGCTGATTTGCCTTTGGAAGGTGCTGCCCACAACAAAGCTTTGCATTTGACTGTGAAATGCGAAGGCTACTACATGAAGAGGGTCATGGTTGATGGGGGTTCAAGAGTAGACATATGCCCACTTTCCACTCTAGGCCGCATAGGAATCGGAGCTGAAAGGATTCGGCCCAACAACATATGTGTGTGAGCCTTTGATGGTGTGAAAAGAGATATTGTCGGAGAGATTGATGTGATTATGACCATCGGCCCGGTGGACTTCGAAGTGACATTTCAAGTTCTGGATATGGACACTTCCTACAACTTTCTTCTGGGGAGACCATGGATTCATGCGGCTGGGGCTGTGCCCTCTACCCTCCATCAGATGTTAAAATTTGAACACAAGGGACAAGAGATCGTGGTCCACGGGGAGGACGAGCAATCAATTTATCGAGATCCATCCATCCCATGCTTAGAAGCGGAAGAAGGAAGCGAACACATTGTCTATCAAGCTTTCGAGATTGTGTTGGCAGATCAACACGAAGAAGGGAACCCTCTCCCCCAACCCTTTTTGTCTAATGCCTCAATCATGGTGGCAAAAGAAATGATTAAACACGGCTTCCAGCCAGGAAAAGGTTTGGGAAAGTCCCTGCAAGGAGTGTCGAAGCTGATAACTTTACCCACAGCTGAAAAGTTCTTCGGAGTAGGCTTTCGCCCAACCCCTAAAGATGAGAGATTAGCCAACAAGAGAAAGGAGAAAGGATGGGTTCTGCCACGTCCATTGCCACATCTGTACCAAACTTTTGGTCGACCAATGTACAGTGAAGAAGAAGAAGATGAGGTCTTCACATCGGAGGAAATTGAAGAAATATGTGGGGCCATGAGGCAAATGCTCTATGATGTTAATGTGGTTCAATCGGGAGAAGGAACAAGCACCGCTGAGGTGCTGTATGGTGGCCCAGAAGCTACATTGCAAAATTGGAAAGCCACACCCTTCCCAGTCAGGCGGGAGTTCTGGTAGATTTGTCCTGTCATTTTTCCTTCATCACAAGTTACTTCAGGACGTAGCTTGGATGTTTTTCTTTGTTTTCTTGTATTTTTGGTCTTCCTAATGTAATTTTGTTTATCTTCAGAAAATTCCAAGAAAATGAAATAAATATTTCATCATTTTGCACTCTTTCTAATTTTGTTATTTATTCTTCCTTTTCAGTCCTAATAATGCGGCTTTAAATAACATGACATGCTTGTGGAACTCATGCTCAAATCCGAACACGCCACCTAATCTGGAAATAATGAACCAAGAACCGGAATACGATGAAGAAGAGGCTTTTAGGGAAATAAATCGAGAATTGGAACATTTTGAGAATAAACCTAAGCCAAACTTGAATGATACCGAACCGGTTAATTTGGGAACCGCTAAAGAGATCCGAGAGACCAAGATAAGCATCCACACAGATGAGAAAACACGAGATGCAATAATCCAACTCTTGTTTGAATTTAAATACGTGTTTGCTTGGTCTTACGATGACATGCCAGGACTAGGAGCTGATCTAGTGGTGCACAAGTTGCCAATCTACCCTGACTGTCGCCCAGTGCAATAGAAGCAAAGAAAGTTCAAGACTGACATCAGTATAAAATCAAAGAAGAAATCACTAAGCAGTTAAAAACAGGGGTAATTCGAGTGGTACAATACACCACGTGGTTGGCTAATGTTGTGCCCGTGCCAAAGAAGGACGGAAAAACTCGAGTATGCGTTGACTACCGAGATCTGAATAAAGCAAGTCCTAAAGATAACTTTCCTTTACCAAATATCCACATCCTTGTTGATAACTGTGCCAAACATGAGATACAATCGTTTGTGGATTGCTATGCGGGATATCATCAAGTGTTGATGGATGAGGAGGACGCCGAGAAGACTGCTTTTACCACACCTTGGAGGACTTATTGTTACCGAGTCATGCCATTCGGTTTGAAAAATTCGGGAGCAACATACATGAGAGCTATGACTGCCATTTTCCACGACATGATGCATCAAGAAATAGAGGTTTACGTGGACGATGTGATCATCAAATCCAGAACTCGGGGCGATCATGTGCGAGACTTGAAGAAACTCTTTGAGAGGTTGCGGAAGTACGACCTGAAGTTGAATCCAGCCAAATGCGCTTTTGGAGTTCCGTTAGGTAAACGTTTGGGTTTCATAGTCAGTAGAAGAGGTATTGAATTAGATCCCACAAAGATAAAATCCATCCGGACTTACCTCCTCCCAGAACAAAGAAAGACGTAATGAGTCTTCTAGGCCGGCTAAACTACATCAGTAGGTTCATCGCCCAGTTGACTTCCACATGTGAGCCCATATTCAAGTTATTGAAGAAAGGCGCTGCAATCAAATGGACAACTGAATGTCAAGAAGCTTTCGACAAAATCAAAGAATATTTGTCAAACCCTCCAGACTTAGTCCCGCCAGAGCCAGGGAGACCTCTTTTCTTGTACTTAACAGCCTTGGAAAACTCTTTTGGTTGTGTCCTCGGACAACGTGATGCGACAGAGAAGAAAGAGCAGGCGATCTACTACCCGAGCAAGAAATTCACTAGTTATGAGGTCAAGTACACTTTGCTGGAAAGAACGTGTTGTGCTTTAACTTGGGTCGCTCAGAAATTGAGACACTACCTCCAAGCCCATACGACTCGCCTCATTACTCGGTTGGATCCTTTGAAGTATATATTTCATAAACCGATGCCCACCGGAAGATTGGCAAAGTGGCAAATCCTGCTCACTGAGTTTGACATAGTCTACGTCACTCGCACGGCAATGAAGGCCCAAGCATTGGCAGACCATTTGGCCGAGAACCCGATCAACGAAGAGTATCAACCATTGAATACCTACTTTCCTGATGAAGAGGTAAATACGACAGAAGTTGTTTCGGAGGACAGTCATGCTTGGAAAATGTTTTTCGATGGGGCGGTAAATGTTAAAGGTGTAGGGATTAGGGCAATCTTGATCTCTCCTGCTGGTCAGCATTACCCAGCCACGGCTAGGCTCTGTTTCTTTTGCACGAACAATACGGCTGAGTATGAAGCTTGTATCATGGGCATGAACATGGCAATTGATCAAGGCGTCGAAGATTTGTTGATCATGGGAGATTCAGATCTAATTATCAAACAATCTCAAGGTGAATAGGAAACTCGGGACGTTAAACTCCTCCCTTATCGACAGCACGTGAATATTCTTGGCAAGCGATTTGCATCAATAGAGTTCAGGTATATCCCACGATGTCACAATGAACTAGCCGACGCACTTGCCACTTTAGCTTCAATGCTACCTTATCCGGGCAACGCCCATGTCAATCCCTTGGAAATCCAAATCAGGGAAAGCCACGGTTATTGCAATGCAATCGAAGAGGGACCAAGCGTCAAGCCATGGTACTACGATATCAGGAGATTTTTGAAAACGCAAGAATACCCCGAACATGCTACTGGAGATCAAAAGAGGACCATTAGGCGGCATGCAGGTGGTTTCCTTTTGAGCGGCAAGGTCCTGTATAAAAGAACCCCGGATCTTAACCTTTTAAGGTGTGTTGATGCCGAGGAAGTAGGAAGAATCATGCACGAAGTACACGCAAGAGTATGCGGGCCTCATATGAATGGGTATGTTTTAGCCAAGAAAATCCTTCGAGCAGGTTATTATTGGATGACCATGGAGAAAGATTGTTTCGGTTTTGTCCGAAAATGCCATCAATGTCAGGTACATGGAGATCTGATTCATGCACCTCCAACTGAGCCGCATCCTATGTCAGCGCCATGGCCATTTGTCGCTTGGGGAATGGACGTCATCGGCCCGATTGAGCCAAAAGCTTCGAATGGGCATCGATTCATACTGGTCGCTATTGATTACTTCACAAAATGGGTCGAAGCCGTCACTCTCAAATCAGTCACTAAGAAAGCTGTGGTGGATTTTGTACACTCAAATCTTATCTGTCATTTTGGTATACGTGCAACTATCATCACAGACAATGCTGCGAATCCGAATAGTCGTTTGATGGAAGAAATATGCGAGCAATTCAAAATCACGCATAGAAACTCCACTCCTTATCGGCCCAAAGCCAATGGTGTCGTAGAAGCAGCGAACAAAAACATTAAGAAGATTTTGAGAAAGACAATCCAAAGTTCTAGACAATGGCATGAACAATTACCGTTCGCCTTACTGGTATACCGTACTACAGTACGCACATCAGTAGGAGCAACTCCATACCTGCTAGTCCATGGAACCGAGGCTGTGATACCGGCAGAGGTAGAAATTCCTTCACTTCGTACGATTGTTGAAGCAGAGATTGAAGATAGCGAGTGGGTTAAGACTCGATTGGAACAATTAACTTTGATCGATGAAAAGCGAATGGCTGCGGTCTGTCACAGACAACTGTACCAACAAAGGATGGCTCGTGCTTACAACAAGAAAGTACGGCCGAGAAATTTCGAAGTAGGTCAGTTGGTTTTAAGACGCATTCTTCCACATCACCAGGAAGTGAAAGGAAAATTCGCTCCTAATTGGAAGGGACCATACATCATCAGGAAGATACTGCCGAGAGGAGCATTATACTTGGGAGACATGGAAGGAAAAGATCCTGAAACAGCTGTGAATGCAGATGCTGTGAAAAGGTATTATGTCTGAATTTGCTTCAATGATGTCCTTACAAGTCGAAATGATTGAAGGCTTTTATTCCCACTACCCAAACACTACCAACCCTTTTGTGAACCCTTTGAGCCGGTTACCTTTCTTTGGCTACCCTCTTTGGAATCCAAACCAAATAAAAAAAAAACCAAAAACAAAACAAAACAAAATAAAACAAATTACCTGAACTACGTTCTGACTTGATTCCGAAAGGATACATAGGCAACCTCTCCTGAGGTTCAGTCACACCAAACAAAAATCCCATTTTCCCCAAAAAATGAAACTGGGGCAGATGATATTGTTGATTCGATTTAGATCCGTCAAGATGATTCCAAAGTTGTAATTTTGTCCACAATTCTTGTTACCCAAACCGAGTGCAAGTCCTTCAAGATCGATTAGCAACTAAGAAAACATCGTTGTTGCGGTCCGAAGCTTCTGGATTGAAAAGAAATAAAATGAGAGAGTCTTATTGGTGAAAACCTTCGGGCACCATAAGACGATGGAAGTAGAGAAATACAAAATGAGAGAGCTTGTTGGTAAAAACTCGCAAAGAGTGCTATCTAGCGATGGTAAGAAGAGAAATGAGAGAGGTCGATTGGCGAAAATCCGTAAAAGGGCGCTATCAACCGAAAAGGTTGTTTCACCACAAAAGGTCCTGGCACGGCTCCTTAGCTCGGAAGCATAGACCCTCTTTGGTTCATAAGGAAATGGGAGTTTGTGACGACCAAGCATCTGGTCCAAGAAGCATGTCATGTTGGTTTAAAGTCAGCATATACCTCAGATAAGTCCTTCTTTTTCCCCGAAAGGGACTCCTCTATCTTCGATACGTTATTTCATTTATTTGTTCATTTTTTATTTGAATCCCTTTCGTTTTAACTTTGAATTCTGAAATCATTACAAAGAAAAACGACATGGCCGTTTATACAGAATTACGCCTGGTAAAGAAGAAAAAAAAACCAGCTTCAGTGGTGTATTGATAAAATCCCCGATTGGATCGTAATGATCAATTGTTTCCAAAGAAACAGAGGTTAGAAAGGAAATGGAAATCAAAGGCTAAGGTCTTAGAAGAGACGAAATGAGGCAGAAGGATAGAACCCACACAGAAAATCCTCGTGGAATCCCAGGAATGAACCCGGTCAGTTTGAAAAGAAGTCACCCCAAAGACAATTGGTAGCAAAGTTCTCAATGGAAATAGGGCAACGATCAAGCAATGAAGATAATCAAGGCCACAAAGTCAACCACTTTTTCAACTGAAAAAATGTTCTTTGTTGAAAGCAGGTCTGTTTAATTGTGCAAGAAGAAGGTACAACTCAAAGAAGTGAAGTACGCAAGCATTGAAATGGCTTTGGAACAAGGAAAACACATAAAAAGGGAAGTTTCTTTTCAAGAGCTTTATCTTATGCATTTGTTGATGGTTAAAAAGAAAGAAGGCCCAATAAAAGAAAAGAAAATGAAAACTCCAAAAAAAAAGAGAATCAAATCATATCAGTCCAATATCTGCTTGGACCCCGGTCAGAAAAACCGAGGGTCTTTCCGGCCAGAAAGCCGTGAAACTTTTATCCCCGGTCAGAAAACCGAGGATCTCCCAGTCAAAAAACTGCAGAGCTATTTATTTTAACCCCGGCCAAAAAACTGAGGGTCTTGCGGCCAAAAATCCGTTAGGCGTTGTTTGAATTTCGGCCAGAAAGCCGTTGAAACTTTCATCCCCGGTTAGAAAACCGAGGATCTCCCGGTCAGAAAACTGCGAGCCATTTATTTTAACCCCGGCCAAAAAACCGAGGGTCTGACGGCCAAAAAAGCGTTAGCCATTGTTTGAATTCCGGCCAGAAAGCAGTGAAACTCTTCTTCCCGGTCGGAAAATCGAGGATCTCCCGACCAGAAAACTGCGAGCCATTTATTTTAACCCCGCCAAAAAACCGAGGGTCTTGCGGCCAAAAACCGTTAGACATTGTTTGAATTCCGGCCAGAAAGCCGTGAAACTCTTTTTCCCGGTCAGAAAACCGAGGATCTCCCAGTCAGAAAACCGCGGAGCTATTTATTTTAACCCCGGCCAAAAACCGAGGGTCCGGCGCCAAAAGACCGTTAGACATTGTTTGAATTCGGCCAGGAAAGCCGCGAAAGTTTTATCCCCGCCGAAAACCGAGGATCTCCCGGCCGAAAATCGCTGAGCCATTTATTTTAACCCCGGCCAAAAAACCGAGGGTCCGGCGGCCAAAAACCGTTAGCCATTGTTTGAAGTCCGGCCGAAAGTCGTGAAACTTTATCCTCGGTCGAAAACCGAGGATCTCCCGATCAGGAAAACTACGAAGCCATTTATTTTAACCCCGACCAAAAAATTGAGGGTTTGGCGGCCAAAAAACCGTTAGACATTGTTTGAATTCCGGCCAGAAAGCCGTGAAAGTTTTATCCCTGGTCAGAAAACCGAGGATCTCCCAGTCAGAAAATCGCGGAGCCATTTACTTTAACCCCCGCCAAAAACCGAGGGTCCGACGACCAAAAATCCGTTAGACATTATTTGAATTCCGGCCGTAAAGTCGTGAAACTTTTATCCCTGGTCGAAAACCGAGGATCTCCTAGTCGAAAATCGCGGAGCCATTTACTTTAACCCCGACCAAAAACCGAGGAGTCCGACGGCCAAAAACCGTTAGACATTGTTTGAATTCGGCCGAAAGCCGTGAAACTCTTATCCCCGGTCAGAAAACCGAGGATCTCCCAGTCAGAAAATCGCGGAGCCATTTATTTTAACCCCGGCCAAAAACCGAGGGTCTTGCGGCCAAAAACCGTTAGACATTGTTTGAATTCGGCCGTAAAGCCGTGAAACTCTTCTTCCCGATCATAAAACCGAGGATCTCCTAGTCAGAAAACTGCGGAGCCATTTATTTTAACCCCGGCCAAAAACCGAGGGTCTTGCGGCCAAAAAACCATTAGACATTGTTTGAATTCCGGCCAGAAAACCGTGAAACTCTTATCCACGGTCAAAAAACCGAGGATCTCCCAGTCAGAAAATTGCGGAGCCATTTATTTTAACCCCGGCCAAAAAACCGAGGGTCTTGCAGCCAAAAAACCGTTAGATATTGTTTGAATTCTGGCCAGAAAACCGTGAAACTCTTCTTCAAAATCCCGGCCAGAAAGCCGTGGAACGTTAATTTGTGAAACTATGATTTTCTTAACCAATACCAAAGAGTCTTTTTAACCACTTTTTGTATCACAACTAACTCACGAAATTTTCCTAGCAAAACTGGGGCAGAAAATTTCGTTCGTTTGTTTGTTTTGCTGTCTAAATAGGTTTGACCTCGGTACGCAAGGATCGAGATAACCTACGAGTGGAACATCAATCCTGCATGAAGAAAAAAAGAAAAGAACCAAAAGAAAACGAGTCCAAATGTTGGAGTAAACAAAAGCGCGGATTGCTCCAAATCTGATTGAAGTCACAAGCTCCGCCAACCCCATTTCACTCAATGTTACAGAAATAAACAAGCACGTACAGCTTGTTGAGCATCAAGATTCAGATCGAGGTCTACAGCAAATCAGCTAAGATTCAAGATCAAGTTTTCAATAGAATCATAGATATGAATCTTGTAACTCATAGTTTGATAGCATAGCTAGTTCAGCTTTAATTTCTTTTTTGGTGTAATAAGGAGGTCAGTGAGCAGTAAGCAGCAACAGCGGCAACGATAGCAACAGTAACAACAAAGTGTCAGTCCACGGTAGTCCCAGCTACCAAAACTTCCCGAACTACATTGACCCGATTCCTGTTTAGCCCAGGATATGTAGGAGGCCTCCCGAAGCAAAGGCTCGGTCAAGATCTTTTCAAAATGCTTCATACGGAGTGCTTAAAACAGGCAAAAATCGCTCGTGTTTGCTCATTATCTTTGCACCAAAACTCTTCGAGTTTACACGCAAAGAGGGGTAGCTGTGAGCACGTGATTTTTGCCCTACATGTGAATTACTCCCAAAAAATCAAAATAAAATCATTTCTTGTATCATTGTAATATCTGTGGATTTTCTGTGTTAATTTTCTTATTATTTGTATTTTTGTGTGTGCATGTTTGTTTATTTAGATTAAGAAAAATACAAAATACATTGCGTTTGCTTTCTTAGGATGTAATTTAAAATTGAAAGTAGTCAAGTTTATTTGATAAAAATGGAAAATCACAAAAAAAAAATTTTGCTTTTCTAGTATTTAATGTCCCAATTGTGTGATTTATATTTAATTGATGTTTAAATTGAGTGTGTTAATTGTTAGTATAACTTAATTAATATTTTTTTTTTATGAATTAATTGGATTTTTGTAGTATATTTAGAATTTTGTTTATTAGAAATTTGAAAGAAAAAGAAAGAAATCAAGATAAAGAGTTAAATGGATTGGGCCAAACCACCTCCCAGCCCAAACGAACCCTCCTGAAAAAACCAGCCCAATACCCGTTACCCAACCTCTTACCCGCCCCGTTTTGCCCAAGACTTGATCGCAGCCATTGGATCTTTTTGATCCAACGGTTCTAATTAAACAACTAACTTCAATATACCAAACAACCCCCCAAACCCATTCTTTCAATTCATTTCTCCCGTCTCTCTCTAACCTAAAGACTCCCCTGTAACGCCGTCGTCGCCACCGCACTCCGCCTACCGGAAATCGCCTCACGGCGGTTCCGGTAGGCCAAACCTCCCCAAATTTACACCAGCTCTTCCCCTCACCTCCCCCAGCATGAATCCGGTCTTCGTTTTTCTTGAATAATCTCCAAAGCTTTCGAATATTGAATCAAAGTTTCGCCGGACACAAAAAACCTATACCAAACCACCCCAAACTCACACCTTATCGTCCCCTAGCCTCCCTCTCACCTTAATCAACTTTATTTTTGTTCGAATCTAGCCCTAACTGTTCGAACCCCGAATCAAGATTTCAAGAACCCTAAAAATCCGAACTTTGGGTCTTTGTTAAAATTCAAGGGAAATTGAAGTCTAATAGAAATTAATTGGGATGTTTTCATTTGAAAACATCTCAATTAAAGTCTGTTATATTCCAAATTCAAGTCCAAGCCCAAACGGCTTGGATTCTGTTTTGATTTTTCACTTCGAGGTATTCTTTCTTCTCTTTTCTCCTATCTTTGTTTTCTTATTAGTTTTAATTCGTGTTTATTATTTTACCCGTCTCGATTTTCTGCCTCTCTCCCTCAAAGACCCTTTTATTTGGTCAATTATTTTCTGTTTCGCGTATTTGATTGTGTATGTTGTAGGATAGATATTCTCTTCGATTAGCGTCGTCGAATAATTAGATTCGTATTTTTCTGTTTTTGTCCGAAAACCATGGATTATTTGTATTATTCATCAATTTGTTGTTTGTCGATTCTCACGTGTTGTAATCGACTTAACGAATGTCGTCATTCAAATTCGCGAAATTGTGGTTTGAAATCCCGGGCAGTGGGTCATTGTTGTTTGAATTGAATTGATCTGATATTTCGTGTTTGTTGGTTGATTTTGTTTGTTGAGTTAGCTACTAAGTTTGGTTATAGCTGTATAGTTCCTATTAGTATTAACCAAGTATTGGTTATATTTCAATTGATTTCTTTACATTTTTTTTTCGGTTTAAGATACAGAACTAGAATAAGGAATTTAAGGTTTGGGATTTAAAAATTTATGAAAAATGTGAGTTGGTCTGTCAGTTTGGGAATCTCAGATTAGTTAAGAAGGAGTTTTGAGTTGTTTTAGCACCTTTTGCTAGTGGAAACCCAGAAGTAACGTGTGATTCAAAGGAAATGGATTAAAATTTTAGTTTGCCCATACCAATTTAGTTTTAATAATGAAAAGTGGTTTTTGTCAGTGGGTTATGATAGAAGAACATGCTGCTCTTAGGCTGGAAAGTGGAAAACACAGAGGGAAGAACATGGCCCTTTTGATTCAAAACAGAAGGAAAAGGTTTGGCAAGGCTGGCTTTCAGTTTGTTTATATAGGGTTGAAAAACAGACATAGACACACAAAAAAACTCACTGGCAAATAATACTCACAGAGAGAACTGAAAACAGATTTGGGAGCCTTGAAAGCACATACATACACTCACAGAGAAAGCTTAGGACATTCGAAATCTGGAAAACCACACAGACACACAAAGAGAGATAGACTTACTAGAAAAAACAGAAACACTGTTTGTTTGGAGTTTTAAGCCCTTGATCTTCGAGTGTCTTGAGAATCAGAAAGATTTTGTCTCATAACTTCTAGTTCTTGCTATTTTCTATTGGTAATTGTGTTGGGATTTGTCGGGTACATATTTGGGATAATTGGGAACTTGTTTCGGCTATTCTAATTGTTCCATTGCTGCTGGAGTTTGGCTGTGGATTTTTAAATCTGGTTTACTGTTGGTATACTGTCATACTGTTGTTGTTGTCACTGCTGCACCTTACTCCTCTTTGCTCTCCTTTCCAGGTACCATTTCTGAATTCAACTTTGATGTAATTATGAATTGGAGTTGAAATAGAGATGTTTCCACCGGATCCATATGTTGAAATGTATTCTGTTAGCATAGCTAGTAGTGAATTAGTTTTTTTTTTTTTGTAGCTATTTGATTAACCTTTATTGATATTACATGAACAACAAGCATATAGACTGTATAATTAGGACTGTTGTTAATAATTTGAACTATTTGAAATACTAATTCAAATTGGATCGTTAAACTCATTAGATTTTTTCTTTCTTCTGATTTTATAGGCTTCATTTATTTAGTAAGGTTGACTCATTTTTAGTGTAGAACCCATGATGTATTTCAAGCATAGGTATGCAAAATCAGAAACTCGAATGCGGATGATTAGTTTATAAATTGGTAGATAAATGTTCATTGTCGTATTAATTGTTTAGGTATAACTAATAATTTGTTTTAATTGAGTCAATTGAATACAACCAGATTGTGTAATTCTTTAGATTTGATTCTAGGTTGATGTCACGACCCCAAATCCGGTCGTGATGGCGCCCAGCACACTACTAGGCCAGCCCGACCAATCAACAACAATCACGGAGCCACAAGCTCACTTTATCCAATTTAAGCATAACGGTGATAGATATATTAAAAACAGGGAACCAAGTCCCAACACGTGCCAACTCCCATAGACCGAAGGGTCAAGAGTCATGAGCCTCTAATACAAAGTGTAAATAGTGAATATAACTGTGCACAAGTGTGGGATGATCAGAACAAAATACAGACAAACTGGAGAATCAGGTCCTGCGAACGCTGGCAGCTACCTCGACTGTCCAAAAGCACTCCCGAGCCGCAATAGAATCAGCTCCATTGTGATGTACCTGGATCTGCACACAAGGTGCAGGGAGTCGGGTGTGAGTACTTCCAACTCAGCAGTAATAAAAGTAAATAATACTGAAGGGAAGAAAACCACGATAGGCACTATCTCATGCTACACAATACAGAACTATCTTTTTATTCCTTTCAAGCATATGTGAGTAGATTATTAAAAATATCAATTTTTAGCTACTTTCTTTCATAATAATATACCAATACCTGGATACAATCTCAAGCAGTGCAAGTCCGCACTCAAATCAGCCCATCGGGCTCAGCACTCCTTATCAATTTACACCAGGAGATCTGGTCAATAAGGCAACTAATGCATGTGTGCCAGTAATGTATGAGTGTTGAATGTTATGCCACGTAGTACACGTAAACCAATGTATGTATGCCATGCAATGCATATGACCACTACGGCGTGTAGCCCGATCCAATATGGGTACCCGTGCTCACTGTGGGGGTTCAGACTCCGGAGGGGCTCCTACAGCCCAAGCACAATATTAATATCACACCTGCTGCGGCGCGCAGCCCGATCCGTATACCACTGCGGCGTGCAGTCCGATCTATGCATGTGTATGCATATGCTCACATAAAATGTCATGTCCTAACATATGGCCCTCGGCCCCAATCAGTCTAACAAATAATCAAGAAAGCCCTACGGGCAACAATGTCATATTAGCTCATAGCTAAAAATGTTATTAAGACCTTGTTCAAGTTTTTTTTCATAACCTTATAAACATGCTGAATAACAAAATACCATTTTAAAACCTTAAATTTAGAATAAAATATGCACAGTGTTATCAAAACAGTGATACCAATCCCTGAAGGATTCAAATAATTGGCACAAATCCCAAACATGATAATTAGTCCAATTCATTTCAACAATTAGGTGTTATTATTTATTACGCGGGACGGACCAAGTCACAATCCCCAATGGTGCCTTACCCCACGCCCGTTATCCGGCGTGCAAGTCACCTCGACACAGCACTAAGATGTGCAAGTCCGGGGTTTACTAACCCTCGGGACATCATTTACAAGTATTACCCACCTCGAACCGACGAAAGCTCATGCCCGCGACACCTTAGCTCCTCGAACCGGCATCCACGCACGTCAAAACTAGCACAAATCAGCACAAATATATCAAAATAGGCTAATGGAACATCACCCAATCAAAAGAACTCGAAAAATATCAAAAATCACGAAATTTGCAAAACCCGAGCCCTGGGCCCACATCTCGAAAAATTATAAAACTCACTTTTTCGGAATCCTCGTCTCTCCACGAGTCCGTACATACCAAGAACTCCCAATTCGGACCACAAATGGTCCTTCAAATTCCCATTTTAAGATTTTTGTTCAAAGCCCTGATTTTCTTGATTTCTTACCCAAATTCAGAGAATTAATGGAAGATTCTTTGATAAAATCATGTATTTAACTCATAAAACTTACCTCCAATGATTCCCCGTCGAAATCCCTTCAATTCCCGTCCAAAAGATCTCAAGAATGACCAAAAATGGTGGAAAAATGGGTTGATTTCGCTACTGGAATGTTTTAAAAACATTCTGCCCAGGCATATTACTCATCGCGATCGCGGGAATAGCTCTGCGATCACGGAGAACAAAATTTGGCCCAAAATTTACCCTTCGCGATCGCGGGAAAGGCTTCGCGATCGCGGTGAACAAATTCCGGTTCCTCCGAACAGGCTTCAGTATAATGGTCATAACTATTTGCACACAACTCCGAAAGATGAATGGTTTGATGTTATAGAAACTAGAAACATAGGGCTATAACATTTATTTGATACTCATTGTCTGAATCCATATACAATTCGAGATATAATCTTCCCAATTTATACATGTGTATTAGAGATCCTTCTCGGACACCCTATAGTGTAACATACATAACTATTTACACACACGTCCAAATCAAGATTACTTTTTATTTATGCAAACTAGACACGATGATCTATAACTTTCGTTTTTGAATCACCGTAAAATGCCTTGTAGATAAAAAGATATGAGCTTCCGAAGTAGGATCAATGCAACAGAAATTGCCCTTCTTCGCGATCGCGGAGCATTTCACGCGATCAGGGATTCATTAATATTTTTCGCACATTTTACTCACCGTGATCGCGTCCCATTGTCCGCGATCGCGTAGAACACTGCTACAGACATAAACCAGCAGTTAAAAATGGCCTAGAAATGGTCCGAAACCACTCCGAAACTCACCCGAGGCCCCCAGGACCTCAACCAAAAGAACCAACACGCCCTATAACCTTATTCGAACTTGTTCCAATCATCAAAACTCTATCGTTAACATCAAAATTGTCCGTTTTCAACAAATTTAAGCTTAAGTTTAACTTTAACTTCAAAAATTCACATTCGATCAAAAACCCGACCAAACGATGTCCGAATGACCTGAAAATTTGCAGGCATATCCAAAATCACCTAACGGAACTACTGCAACTGTCGGAATTCCATTCCGACTCCCGGATCAAAATCTCACCTATCGATCGGATTTCGCCAAAATTCAACCTTAGCCAATTCAAGCCTATTTCTACACCGGATCTCCAAATTCAATTCCGATTGCTCTCCTAAGTCATAAATGATCCCTCGAAACTAGTCGAATCATCAGAATCCGATTTCGAGCACTCTAACTCGATAGTCAACTCTAGGTTGACTTTCCATATTCAAACTTCCTTCAAACATGCTATTTGCTTCATTTTTAATTCAATTCACTCCTAACTCACCCGATAGGTTCTAACACTGATATAGAAGCATAAGATATGTTAATGCAAGATAACGGGGTGGAAATTTTCGTAACGACGGGCCGGGTCATTACATTCTCCCCAACTTAAACAAACGCTCGTCCTCGAGCGGACTTAGAGTTGTACTAGAAGCCACCCAATAGCTGAATGACCTTACCAAGCATAATTTCAGGCGATCATACGTCACCCTATCTCACATAAGTCCGAAAACACCATGTAGTCAAAATTTCACGGACCATCTGAACCATAAATCACATTGTACTTTCTGAAATCATATGCCCAATGCAAATCCGATGCCTATACTCGGGATACACTCGAATCCACTGCAATAACCCATATTCACTACTCCGGGTGAGATCATATGATGTATCGACAACCCATTCACTCGAGACGATAGTCTCTAATCACAACAACTGGCCACAATAACCAAATACTAGATGGAATCACATATACTCACACTCATTATTGGCTTCAACGATCATTTCGATTATAACACACCGCACTGGTGATATGACACCTCAACACCGGCCTAAGCCACGACGAGCACAACATAGGCTCCAATAGAAACGCCTAAACACACTCGAATCATGACAACTCAAATCATGATAACTGTCTCCAACAAAAGAGCTGCAATTCAATTCCTCTGTGACATCATAACATAGAACTGAGATCGCGTCTCACATTATAGAAATAGAGTACCTGAATCCTCCTCGAGAGGTCATAACATCACGTGGCCTTGCCACGATTCGTGATTCTATCCCAACGTTATTACTCATGAAGCACCTCAAGCCACTTAGCTCAAAACGGTCAGGCACGCACAGATCTAGGTCTTGAACCTACATAATCAACCTCACCCACGGTGAAACAATTAACATATGCTATCAAATCCTGAAAGGACACAACCGACGTGCCATTTGCCAAGCGATACTCAAAACGGATTTTTTCCTGAGAAGTGGGGAAGTATTGTATACCCAGTAGCATATAACTAACTATATTTTCACAATATTCTGTTGCGGCGTGCAACCCGCTCCAATGACATACCCGTGGCGACGTGCCACCCGATCCAGATACCATACCTGTGGCAGCGTGCCACCCGATCCAAATAACCCGTGGCGGCGTGCCACCCGATCCATGCATAAATCTCGCAAAACAAAAATGCATATCGAGTCGAATTTTCTCATTACAACAAACATATATATATATATCCAAGTAACCCTCGTCAAATGAATACGCGTCGAGTCAAGTTGCTCATCATAATAAACATATATAGCCTCAAGTTTGGCCACATGAAACGCATCTGACAACGTTTCTCAATACTGGAACTGAATCAATGGTAGATATCTCTACACTAACATCCGTCACTAAGGTCCAACTGACAAAGCAATGCCTACCAGCCGTCCGCTGGTCCTGGGTACAACTACTCTGTTGGAGCATACTCCGATGCTCTCTGCTACGCAATTTGTGCCATTTTCCGACATAGTCCATATCACATTTGTCTAGACGACCTGGCTTATGTCAACCAGTCTGAAATAAGGTATCATAACCCAAATTCATCATATCAAGCTAAGAGAGAGCCACTAGGGCTTCCAATTTCCAATAATTACAAAATGGTGCCGATACACGCGATATACAACCACCGCATAGGCGGATTACGAGAACTTCTAGTCTCCAACACATATGTAACACATGAATCGCTATACCTGGTTCCACACTCCATCGTACGAATACATAACGCACATCAAGCGCCCATTCGTTCCACGAAAGCCATCCAAGAATTTCACTATGCCATCAACGACTCAATTATTATAGTCGATCCAACAAGAGAATACCACCATGCCATTAGATATTATCAGTTTACATTACCTTGTCCCTTTTGGACCATATTCCCTGCCAAATTACTAGAATAGCAGTACCATTTTCTTAAATCATCAGAAAGATCGATTCTTAATTCACCTGCAGTTGTCCGCGCTGCTCAATAATCTTTATTGACTTCCCAAATATTATGCACCGATCTCAAAATCTAGAATATACCATTATCAACTTTCCATAACACATCGTGTATACCATATCACACTAAGACAACATGGAAATTCATATCCCTTTCCTCCGCCTCAACATCGACGCACTCAACTAGTCAAGGACTTTCGTGATCCCATATAGAAGAAAACTCATTACACATTCCATGCTTCGCATACCGACAGGAATATACTCATCTTCAAACCATGATAAAACACATCACAAACTATTTCTTCCCATTCGTTGCATAAGTTTAACATCCAGGACTGAGTCCTTATACCCATATCAAGTTACACAACTGCCAGCACTCAAGAGCTTTGCCGCAATGTCTGCAAGACTCATTACTTCAACCACATACCAGGAATCAATCGCATTCCTTTTTATACCATTCTGATTTATTAACAAGTTGTTCCATTTACCCAGTTTCCTTTCCGATTCATCTTTAACTCAATATTAGCGCTTACTGTAACACCATAATACATCAACTCCTGTTACCACACTAGATTCGTACATAAGACCCATAGGCCACTGAATACTCCCTCAATGTTTCCCAGAAGTACCACATTCTACAATACATTATTTTGAAGAACTTTATGCGATTTTTGAATTAGTATCATTACCTTCCAATACGGATACATAGAATCCCATCATTCACATAACATAGAACAAGTCTTGATCCCTTCTAACGAAAACACCGTCTTTATCCACATACATAATTTTAAGACACCTTACCGTTACAAGCAAAATCTGGAACACCGCAGGACTCTTCTTGGGCGTCACCCTTATTCAGCTGTAATTCAACTGTCTTATGGAACAAAACCACTCGTGCCTTGTTAGAACTCTGACACTGCAGATCATGATTACATACGGATACAATTAGCTATCTTTCTTTTCTATACACCGAACATTCTTTACCAACATAAGTTCACAACATCCTAGTATTTCTTCACATCTACGTAGCACCATAACCCTTATCGAAATTTCCCAACATACCTAGAGACAGAGCCAACACAACACACAACAGTGCAATTAGTTAATCAATAACAACCTCCCCAACTTAGCTCGGAGCCATACATCAAGGCACTTCTAGCTACTCATAGCATTCTTACTCAAATGATGCCACAAAGTTCTAGTTAGATTAAACTCAAGTCATTTACAAGCTTCGGCGGAGATTCAAATCATTAGAAATATTAACTCTTTTGCAATTTTTGCATTCATTCACACACAACAGTTACGCCCCCTCTTTAGGTGACAAAATCGTTTCTAAGTCCCAAATTTTCCAAAAATTTCGGCAGAGTTCCCTTTGTAAATTGGCCTATCCACCTGCCAGAGAATCACCAAAACCATCCTAGCAATACATTCACAACTCGACAAGACATCACAATCCATATCGACAACATTAGTCTCAATACTACACAAATCATATTATCATATTTGGTACATGAACATGCGTTGTACCTACTCGAATCATAACACATATCAACTACCTTTAAATTACACATTAGAACCAATCCACCTATCTTGCCTCAATTTAGCATTTCAGCACAATACCTTCCACCAGGATACACATAGCATAATCATTTTAGTCTTCCTGGGTTTGAACTCGTTCCACTACATATAAGGCACTTATATTACTGAGCGCTCGATGCGTACACGGACGTGCGGAAGGAATTTCAAAAGCATATCTCAAGCTGAATCAAGTACGCACGATAAGAATTCCAAGAAATGTGAAGTGTTTCCTAAAGGTTCGCAGCCTCCCGAGGATAAGTACAGGCGTCCCCGTACCGATCCACAAGACTCTACCAACCGGCTCAAGACTCATGAGGCCTAGTAAACCTAGGCTCCGATACCAACTTGTCACGACCCCAAATCCGGTCGTGATGGCGCCCAACACACTGCTAGGCCAGCCCGACCAATCAACAACAATCACGGAGCCACAAGCTCACTTTATCCAATTTAAGCATAACAGTGATAGATATATTAAAAACATGGAACCAAGTCCCAACACGTGCCAACTCCCACAGACCGAAGGGTCAAGAGTCATGAGCCTCTACAGAGTATACAAAGTGTAAATAGTGAACATAACTGTGCACAAGTGTGGGATGATTAGAACAACAATACAGACAAACTGGAGAATCAGGTCCTGCGAACGCTGCCAGATACCTCGACTGTCCAAAAGCACTCCCGAGCCGCAATAGATTCAACTACACTGTGATGTACCTGGATCTGCACACAAGGTGCAGGGAGTCGGGTGTGAGTACTTCCAACTTAGCAGTAATAAAAGTAAATAATACTGAAGGGAAGAAAACCATGATAGGCACTATCACATGCTACACAATACAGAACTATCCTTTTATTCCTTTCAAGCATATGTGGGTAGATTATTAAAAATCTCAATTTTTAGCTACTTTCTTTCATAATAATATACCAACACCTGGATACAATCTCAAGCAGTGCAAGTCCGCACTCAAATCAGCCCCTCGGGCTCAACACTCCTTATCAATTTACACCAGGAGATCTGGTCAATAAGGCAACTAATGCATGTGTGCCAGTAATGTATGAGTGGTGAATGTTATGCCACGTAGTACACGTAAACCAATGTATGTATGCCATGCAATGCATATGACCGCTACGGCGTGTAACCCGATCCAATTTGGGTACCCGTGCTCACTGTGGGGGTTCAGACTCCGGAGGGGCTCCTACAGCCCAAGCACAATATTAATATCACACCAGCTGCGGCGCGCAACCCGATCCGTATACCACTGCGGCCTGCAGTCCGATCCATGCATGTGTATGCATATGCTCACATAAAATGTCATGTCCTAACATATGGCCCTCGGCCCCAATCAGTCTAACAAATAATCAAGAAAGCCCTACGGGCAACAATATCATATTAGCTCATAGCTAAAAATGTTATTAAGACCTTGTTCAAGTTTTTTTTCATAACCTTATAAACATGCTGAATAGCAAAATACCATTTTAAAACCTTAAATTTAGAATAAAATATGCACAGTGTTATCAAAACAGTGATACCAATCCCTGAAGGATTCAAATAATTGGCACGAATCCCAAACATGATAATTAGTCCAATTCATTTCAACAATTAGGTGTTATTATTTATTACGCGGGACGGACCAAGTCACAATCCCCAATGGTGCCTTACCCCACGCCCGTTATCCGGCGTGCAAGTCACCTCGACACAGCACTAAGATGTGCAAGTCCGGGGTTTACTAACCCTCAGGACATCATTTACAAGTATTACCCACCTCGAACCGACGAAAGCTCATGCCCGCGACACCTCAGCTCCTCGAACCGGCATTCACGCATGTCAAAACTAGCACAAATCAGCACAAATATATCAAAATAGGCTAATGGAACATCACCCAATCGAAAGAACTCGAAAAATATCAGAAATCACGAAATTGGCAAAACCCGAGCCCTGGGCCCACATCTCGAAAAATTATGAAACTCACATTTTCGGAATCCTCGTCCCTCCTCGAGTCCGTACATACCAAGAACTCCCAATTCGGACCACAAATGGTCCTTCAAATTCCCATTTTAAGATTTTTGTTCAAAGCCCTAATTTTCTTGATTTCTTACCCAAATTCAGAGAATTAATTGAAGATTCTTTGATAAAATCATGTATTTAACTCATAAAACTTACCTCCAATGATTCCCCATCGAAATCCCTTCAATTCCCGTCCAAAAGATCTCAAGAATGACCAAAAATGGTGGAAAAGTGGGTTGATTTTGCGACTGGAATGTTTTAAAAACATTCTGCCCAGGCATATTACTCATCGCGATTGCGGGAATGGCTCTGCGATCGCGGAGAATAAAATTTGGCCCAAAATTTACCCTTCGCGATCGCGGGAAAGGCTTCGCGATCGCGGTGAACAAATTCCGGTTCCTCCGGACAGGCTTCAGTATAATGGTCATAACTATTTACACACAACTCCGAATGATGAATGGTTTGATGTTCTAGAAACTAGAAACATAGGAATATAACATTTATTTGATACTCATTGTCTGAATCCATATACAATTCGAGATATAAGCTTCCCAATTTATACATGTGTATTAGAGATCCTTCTCGGACACCCTATAGTGTAACATCCATAACTATTTACAAACACGTCCAAATCAAGATTACTTTATCTTTATGCAAACTAGACACGATGAGCTATAACTTTCGTTTTTGAGTCACCTTAAAATTCCTTGTAGATAAAATGATATGAGCTTTCGAAATAGGATCAATGCAACAGAAATTGCCCTTCTTCGCGATCGCGGAGCATTTCACGCGATCGCGATTCATTAATATTTTTCGCACATTTTACTCACCGCGATCGCGTCCCATTGTCCGCGATCGCGTAGAACACTGCTACAGACATAAACCAGCAGTTAAAAATGGCCTAGAAATGGTCCGAAACCACCCCGAAACTCACCCGAGGCCCCCAGGACCTCAACCAAAAGAACCAATATGCCCTATAACCTTATTTGAACTTGTTCCAATCATCAAAACTCTATCGTTAACATAAAAATTGTCCGTTTTCAACAATTTAAGCTTAAGTTTAACTTTAACTTCAAAAATTCACACTCGATCAAAAACCCGACCAAACGATGTCCGAATGACCTGAAAGTTTGCAGGCATATCCAAAAACATCTAACGGAACTACTGCAACTGTCGGAATTCCATTCCGACTCCCGGATCAAAATCTCACCTATCGATCGGATTTCGCCAAAATTCAACCTTAGCCAATTCAAGCCTATTTCTACACGGGATCTCCAAATTCAATTCCGATTGCTCTCCTAAGTCATAAATGATCCCTCGAAACTAGTCGAATCATCAGAATCCGATTCCGAGCACTCTAACTCGATAGTCAACTCTAGGTTGACTTTCCATATTCAAACTTCCTTCAAACATGCTATTTGCTTCATTTTTAATTCAATTCACTCCTAACTCACCCGATAGGTTCTAACACCGATATAGAAGCATAAGATATGTTAATGCAAGGTAACGGGGTGAAAATTTCCGTAACGACGGGCCGGGTCGTTACAGTTGATAATAACAATAATGAGTCGCCTTTGTCAGTATAGTAACACTAATTCACTTGGATCATTAATATCCTCATAGTTTAAATATTTCACTAGTAAATGTTCTAATTAGAATCATGTGCGGTTAACTCAAATAAGTTTTGACGGGTTTTACCTATATTTGCAAAGTTCCTTAATAAGCCTTTTAAACTAGTGGTCGAATTTTGCTTTGGACCCAAATCCTTCTCAAAAAATTCTACACAAGTTTAATTTTGTTTGACTTTGATTCATGTAATTAATTAGGACTTCTCTTCATTTTAGACACAAATAACTAGAAAACCATAGCCGTTTTAGGATCTCATTTACTTAAAATATGAGACAAACCTCACTCAATTAATCTTAACTCTTTAAAAATCAAGGTGTGTCATTAGTTGAATTTTTATAGTCCTCGCAAAGTTGAAAGTGCGTAGTTGCTTTTGGCGCGCTATTTTAAAATTAATTTTCTAAACTCGGGTGCATATTTTATGTGATTCAAATCTCAACGATATTAAAATATGTCAAAATCACGGGTATAATTTATGTGACGTGACTCGAGACGTGTTTTAATAACGTTGCGATCATTCTTAAAATTAGATAAAAGCGGTTGATAGGTTTAAATTGCATTATGATGTGAACATGTATAAAATCAGGAATTTTTAGCCATTTATAATAATTGAAGCGACCGTGTTAGAACCACGGGATTCGGGGGTGCCTAACACCTTCCCTCGGGTCAACAGAATTCCTTACTTAGAATTTCTGGTTCGCAGATTTCATTTGGAAAGTCGAAATTTCCTCGATTCGAGATTTAAATAAATCGGTGACTTGGGACACCATAATTTATTCTAAGTGGCGACTCTGAATTAAAATAGAATAATCCCGTTTCGAATATTGTCACTTAAATTGGAAAAACTCCCTCGCGCATCTACCCCCGAGTAGGGGGCGCGCCAAAAGGAGGTATGACAGTATGTGAGTTCATTCTGAACCTTTGAGTGCTTATGTATACTTAGGTCATGAGTATAAATGTCGTGTGGCTACGTTTGTGAGTTAAGTTTGGGTTCTAATTAGTGGCTATGTTCTGATTAATGGCTATTTGTAAAATGGCTAATAATGAAAAGGCTATAGTCTGAAATTGATTAAGTCTTAAAGGCAAGGCTTAGTGGTTATTTGTTAAATAGGTGCTAACCTAGTCCTTCCAGACCTAAGGCAGGTCGGGTAAATATACATAAATAAAAGGGGTAAAAGGGGAAGAATAAATGGCATTTCTGTAGATTAAATAGAGCATATAGGGATAAAAGTGACTTTAAAGCTTGGTATTTCTGAAATTACTTAGATAATAAAGGGTAGACTGGGTAGATCTAAAAGGCATTAATGAAATAAATGTTAGCAAGTGAGGGTAATTAGGTAAAACATGCCTAATATAACCTAATAGAACTGCCTAGAACCTTCTTGTAGGGGTCTTAGGGCAGTTCGATACAGTTTGAACAGACCATTCTGTAATTATTTGAAAAAATAAGGGGAGGGAAATACAATTAACTTATTTGAAATTTCCCCCAAAATACCTCTATAAATAGGCTTCTAATAAGCTTGAAAAGGAGGTTCTAAAATTTAGAGTTAGAAATTGATTGGCAACTAAGGGTTCCACACATTTAGAAAAGCTGACTAACTCGAGTGTTACTTTGGGAATCTCTGTGGGTCGTTTCTTCACTGGTTTATCTCGACTTTGCTGGGTTCTCCATTTTTGCTTGTGTTGATTTGCTGGGTTCTATATTTTGGAAGTTTTAGTAGTTGTTGTTGTGTTGATTCGTTTTACTGTTGTTGTTATATCATTGTTGTTGTTGCTGACTATTCTTCCTCTCCAACTCTTGACTCATCAATTTGTTACTTGAACCAGGTACACTTGAAGTTGAAAATGAGCTGCTGATTGGAGAAATAAAATGATAATCATGTTTAGCTAAATCTTCATGTATTTGTTATTTCATTATGTAGTTTAAAAGTACTTAGATCCTTGTAATTCATTTAGGACTTGATTGTAATAATTAATGGACTGTACATATGCTTTTAACTCGGTAATAGCAGTAGTGATATAAATAATAGGGTAAATAAGCTAGGTAGAGAAAAATCACTTAAATCTAAGACTGAAACTGGTATAAGTTTAGTTAAATCGTTCGGATTTGAAACTAGCATAAACTAGACATGAAGTACTAATATTTGGACGTTCTATGTTTCGAATCTGGATCAGTTAATTGTAAAAGTATAAGTGGTTTCGTACCTCAAACTGTGTTACTGATATTTAAGTTGATTTAGTTGTGAATTCGTTTTGAGATTCTGCAACTTGATAATAGTAATTCGAACATGTTTAATTAAAACTAGAATAATGTTTTATCTAGTTAAATAAAAAATGATAAAAATGATTTTGCAATTAGTGTTCTAGTAACGATTTGTTAACAAATTCGATTAGTTGAATAATAGCATTGGTATAAATTACTGTGTTAGAGTTATTAGCTAATTATAAATGATTATACGAAAACTGGCGATTGCAAAAAATACTTAGTCACATGTTCATTAGTGCATATTATGAAATTGTTAATTAACTATTATCATACCTCAAATATGAAAGATCTGGGCCTGAATATGAAATCAGGCCTTGATCAAAATGAGATGGCATTTATGCCCGTAAATGAAAATGGAAATAAGTATTGGGCTACAGAAGCCCAGTATCTCTTTGCAAATCGATGAACTGGTTCGTGGTCCAGGCCCAGTAATAAAACATGGCCTGGACGCTAATACGCAATAATATAGAATTAATATGAAAACGATTATATTAGGATGAAAAAACAGAAATAGAGAACATAGTATGCTTTAGGAAGAACCTTAACAAAAACGGAGATGAGCCTTGCCAAATCATAAAGGCATAGTTGCGGGACCCTCCACAATTTCCTATAAAAATGTTAGAAACCGGAAAGACCATTTAGCGAATTCCATGGTCTCTCCCAAATTAACAAGACGTAGACACCTTAGGGCACGAATTATAATATACATTCCTAATACGGGTGCACATTTATGTGACCCAAATCCAAATCCCGGCGAAGCTGAAATGCATTAAAGTCGCAGGGCATACTGGTTGCGGTATGACTCGAAATGCATTTTTTGCAACGTCGCAAAATCTTAAAATTAACAAAAAGAAGAATATTAATAACATTTGAAACCAAAGCATATAAGGAAATCAAATATAACAAATACGGCAGTTGAGCGACCGTTCTAGAACCACAGAATCCGGGAGTGCCTAACACCTTCTCCCGGGTTAACAGAATTCCTTATCCGGATTTCTAGTTTTGCGGACTGTTAAATAGAGTTATAATTTCCTCGGTTCGGAATTAAACCGGTGACTTGGGACACCATTATTTTCCCAAGTGGCAACTCTGAAATTTAATGAATAAATCACGTTCCGGTTGTCCTTTAAGTGGAAAAAATCCTTCCCCACTACTATTGTTATATCCCTTTTCGGGGTGTAATAGTAGATAGTTGGGACATTTTTGGTATAAGAAAAAGGAGGTGTGACAACGAGCAGGCGTCATCCCCTCTTCGCCCAAAACCCATTTACAATACGATCGTCAAAGTCCGCTCATCAAGCTCGACTTCGGGACGATCCCGATAAGCGAAGGGACTAACTGTACGGGTCGAAATTCGACCATATAATAATCGACAATAAGTACGGTTAACAAATGGCACGACCTCCCTTGACTAAAGTTATTTGAATGCCCGATTAAGATGATCAGTGAGATTATGGTCTATTCACTTTTGTCGGAGACAGCCTCTTAACGTGGGCCATACCACTAATATTCGCGGGGCATATTTTATATATATAAATACCAATAAGAAAGAGGAAGAGGGGGTTCCTCTCCATCCCCGTGAGGGCTCTAGTATAAATAGAGCAAAACAAGGAGGCGGAATCAAAAAGAAAGGGAGAAAGACGGAAGATCAAAAACAAAAATGATTGTAAGGTTCTGAACCTCCTTACGGGGAGGCAAGCCACCCTATTATCATCAATAAAAATCATCCATACTTTCTGTCATTAGAAGAATTATTCTTAATCATCTTTTCCCTTGTTTGATTCTTTATTTATTACGATTTGCTATGATTGGCCCTCAATACATGTATTGTTTTGTATTCGCAAAATAATCAATAATTTTTTAGTCAAATATAGTCGATTGGACAATCAAGTATCTATCGAATGCACAGCTCAAGGTCACAACGTTAGCAAAGACGATGCGCCTCGTGGAATTGTTCTTGATTTCTCAATTGATACCAATGCTCCTAATCTTACTGCTTCATGTCAAATGAATTCTGGAAATTTACATGGAAATTTTGTTTTATTTGATCCCTCAAAAGACCCTGCGAGATGTTCAAATGATGAAACATGCCAATGGCTATTAAATCCAGATGGAATTTATATATTTACTATTGATCATATAACTTTAGTGTATAAGTGGTCATAAAATTGTTGTCTGTATGTGTAAGGGGTATTGGCAAGATTTTATATGTCTTCCTAATTATGATTGAAATATATTCTACCTTTTAAGCTACTTTGTTTTTCAAAATTCATTGACTAAACTTATTTTGATAAAAATTCAAAAACATTATTAAATTTTTATCTTCTTATACCATATATGAAACCTTATTACTCTTAATGTTTAAAATTTGTGTTTGTTACATTTCAACATACCAAATTAACATTTATATACCATAATTAATTTTTTACGATCCGGATTTTCCCCCGTCATCGGGATCGTGATGGCGCCTACTAGTGGTAGCTAGGCAAGCCAATTCATTCAACATTATCCTGTTCATATCATCATTTTTATACTCATACTTAATAACAGGAAGTAATTACTCAATTTAATAAATGTGAAAGTCTTTCTAAATAGAGATGAACGGTAATAAGGTAAAACACTAATAAAATCCTCTACCCAAGATGTGGAGTCACCAACTCACGAACTACTAAAGAATACTACACATAATGGTCTGAAAGAAAATAATAAACACTTTTCTATCTCGGAACAATGAGACCACAGTAATAAACATAAATAAATAGAAGAGACGTCGGGCCTGCGGACGCTTGTAAGCTACCTCGGTCTCGAAATGCTCAGAAATCTCACAAGTACTCTACTGCTGCTGCTGCTCCTACTCGAAACCTGGACCTGTGCAAAAATGCACAGAAGTGCAGTATCAGCACAATCCGACCCCATGTGCTGGTAAGTGTCTGGCCTATCCCGGCGAAGTAGTGACAAGCCTAGGACCAGACACTCACATAAAGCTGTCCAGTTCTATATATGTACATACCACAAAACAACAGGATTATCAAGTAACAAAATTAACAAAGAAGTATCATACTGGGGAAACACAATCAACAACATTTATTAAATCAGTAAAGAAAATCAGAGTATAAATAAAACATCTATCGTCAAACAAGAAAAAATCAAATAGTTGCACGGCATCACCCTTCATGCTTTTACTCTCATCCTCACATCCATGGCACGGCATGATCCTTCGTGCATGGTTCAAATAACAACGGCACGGAATGTTACTTCGTGCATAATTAATATCACAAGGCACGGCATGATCCTTCGTGCATAATCAATAACAAGGCACGGCATTACCCTTCGAGCATAATCAATAAAATAAGGCACAGCATGATCCTTCGTGCATAATCATTAAAATAAGGCACGGCATGATCCTTCGTACATAATCAATAAACAAGGCACGGCATCACCCTTCGTGCATTATCATTAAAATAAGGCACGGCATTACCCTTCGTACATAATCAATAAACAAGGCACGGCATCACCCTTCGTGCATTATCACTCTTCCTCACTCCAAATAAAAATCACAGTTAAGGGCAAAAGAATGAAAACAATTAACATGAACTATCCCGGCAAGGGACACAATAATCATCACAGTAAAGTCCCGGTAAGGGAAACAATAATCAACTTCACAATAAAGTCCCGGCAAGGAAAAATAATGATCAACTTCTCAATAGAGTCCCGGCAAGGGAAAAAGATTTTATCTTAAAAACATTCCACAATATATGTCAACAAATGACTCACGGTCATGCTAGACGCCAGTGTATGGATGTTCGTCACCACAGCCCATACACCGCACTCGATCACATAGCAATTAGCACATTAATCATATTCCCTCATGTTAGGATAGATCAAACACTTACCACTAAGCCTTGAAGTCCAAATTATCCTTCAACTATAGCTTTACCTCCAATTTCAGCTTTCAACTTGCTCGAATCTAATCATAATTGGTTCAATTCCATTAATAAATACTATATAAATTGGTTTGGATGCTTAAAATGGTTTTCTCAAAGTTTAACCCAAAATTTCCCAAAATGCCCTTGGTCCCACGTGGTCGGAACTCGAGGTTCCGACCAAATTCCGGTTACCCATTCCCTCACGAGTTCAATTATATGATTTGTTTCGAAATCGAACCTCAAATCGAGGTCTAATTCTCCAATTCATGAAAAACCTAGGTTCTACCCGAAATCAAGAATTTCTACCATGAAAACCTTTGATTCCTCTTGAAAAACATGTTTAATGATGTTAGGAATTGAAATAATAAGTAAAAAGTGACTTACAAGTGTTTTGGAGTGATTTAGCTCTTGGAGAATCGTGTGTGGTGTGTTGGGTTTTGAAAGAATGAAGAAAATAGGTGTAAAATTCGTTTAAGCATCACATTGCACAGCTGCGGTTATGGGAATTGCGAACGTTTGTTCGCAATTGCGAACATAGCAGGTTTTGGACTGTTTCCCTCGCATTTGCGAGAAAAAGTTTGCATTTGCGAACTAGGCTGATTACTAGGACCTTTGCATTTGCGACATTTTAGTCGCATTTGCGAACATGGGTTGTTCACTGAAGGTCTCGCATTTGCGAGGTATAATTCGCATTTGCGAACCCATGCACTCCCCTGCCATCTTCGCATTTGCAAATATTGGTTTGCATTTGCGAACCAAGGCTAATCTAAGTCTTCTCGCAATTGTGAGTAATTCTTCGCAATTGCGAAGATACCAGCTGGGTGAAAATACCAGCTGTGTTATTTTTTAAAATCTGCTCCAACGACCTATCAAATCTTTACTCGAGCCCTCGGGCTCCAAACTAAACATGCACACAACTTCAAAAACATATTGCAAACTTGCTCGTGCGATCAAATCACCAATATAACATCGTTTTCATCAAATCAAGCCTCAAGTTCATGATAATCTTCCTTTAACTTCATAAACTTTTAAATTTGGAACTCAAGGTTCAAAACACATCAAACGACATCCAAATGTCGTCAAACTTTGTAGAAAGCACTCATATAATATTTAAGACTTGTACCGGGCGTCTGTAACGACCTGGCCCGTCGTTACGGGAATTTACCACCCCGTCATGTTTCAATTACATATTTTATGCTTTTATATCAGTGTTAGAGCCTGTCGGGTGAGTTAGGAGTGAATTGAATTAAAAATGAAGCAAATAGCATGTTTGAAGGAAGTTTGAATATGGAAAGTCAACCTAGAGTTGACTATCGAGTTAGATTGCTCGGAATCGGATTCTGATGATTCGACTAGTTTCGAGGGATCATTTATTACTTAGGAGAACAATCGGAATTGAATTTGGAGATCCGGTGTAGAAATAGGCTTGAATTGGCTAAGGTTGAATTTTGGCGAAATCCGATTGATAGGTGAGATTTTGATCCGGGAGTCGGAATGGAATTCCAACAGTTGCAGTAGCTCCGTTAGGTGATTTTGGATGTGCCTGCAAAATTTCAGGTCATTCGGACGTCGTTTGGTCGGGTTTTTGATGGAATGTGTAATTTGGAAGTTTTGAAGAAACTTAGGCTTGAATCCGTGTGTAATTGGTGATTTTGATGTTTAGGATGGTGTTTTTATGATTGGAACGAGTTCGTATCGTGTTTTGGAGTATGTTGGTGGTTTTCGTTGGGGTCCCGGGGCCTCGGGGTGAATCCGGACCATCATCCGGCATTTTTGGAACTTAAAAATCTGCAGAAAAATTGCAGATCATTGGGCAAAAATCCAAGCCTTCGCGTTCGCGTGGCATGGGCCGCGTTCACGAAGGCCAGGCGAGTCAAGCATCGCGATCGCGAGACAGGGTATCGCGTTCGCGTAGGCCAGGATTCTTGAGCTTCGTGATCGCGTTCAGGATGTCGCGTTCGCGTAGGTTTGTCAGGGTGTGCATCGCGTTCGCGTGAGGGTTATCGCGAACGCGTAGAAGGAAAATCAGACGGCTGGGAGTTAGTGAATCGCGAACGCATTGGGGAGGTCGCGTTCGCGAAGGTCAATCCGGAGCTGGGCATCGCGAACGCGTGGCAAGGAACGCGAACGCGTAGAAGAAAAGTCCCAGGCAGTGAATTAAAACCAGAAACATTTCACATACGGGTTTCATTTCATAAACCCCTATTTTTGAGCCCTAGAGAGAAGAAATCACGGGAAAACGCTGGAAAATCATCGGGTATTCATTGGAGGTAAGTTTCTTGACTCAAAAACATCATTTTATGGTAGAATTAACATCAATCTTCATGAATTTGGGTAGAAATTGTGAAGGATTGTGGCCTAGATATTGAAAACGAAAATTTGGGTTTTGAAAGGCCAATCGAACTCCGATTTTAGTAAATTTTATATGTACGGACTCGTGGCGAGACGAGGATTCTGGAAATATGAGTTTCGAGATTTTTCGAGATGTGGGCCCGGGGCTCGGGTTTTGCCAATTTCGTGATTTTTGATATTTTTCGAGTTCTTTCGAATGGGTGATGTTCCATTAGCCTATTTTGATATATTTGTGCTGATTAGTGCTAGTTTTGACATGCGTGGATGCCGGTTCGAGGAGATAAGGCATCGCGGGCATGAGCTTTCGTCGGTTCGAGGTGGGTAATACTTGTAAATGATGTCCCGAGGGTTAGTAAACCCCGGACTTGCACATCTTAGTGTTGTGTTGAGGTGACTTGCACGCCGGATAATGGGCGTGGGGTAGAGCACCATTGGGGATTGTGACTAGGTCCGTCCCGCGTAATAAATAATAACACCTAATTGTTGAAATGAATTGGACTAATTATCATGTTTGAGCTTCGTGCCGAGTATTTGAATCCTTCAGGGATTAGTATCATTGTCTTGATAACACTGTGCATATTTTATCTAAAGTTAAGGTTTTAAAGTGTATTTTGCTATTCAGCATTCTTATAAGGTTATGAAAAACTTGAACAAGGTCTTAATAACATGTTAGCTGTGAACTAATATGATATTGTTGCCCGTAGGGTTTTCTTGATTATTTGTTAGACTGATTGGGGACGAGGGCCATATGTTAGGGCATGACATTCATATGAGCATATGCATACACATGCATGGATCGGACTGCACGCCGCAGTGGTATATGGATCGGGTTGCGCGCCGCAGCAGGTGTGATATTAATATTGTGCTTGGGCTGTAGGAGCCCCTCCGGAGTCTGAACCCCCACAGTGAGCACGGGTACCCAAATTGGATCGGGCTACACGCCGTAGCGGTCATATGCGTTGCATGGCATACATACATTGGTTTACGTGTACTACGTGGCATAACATTCAGTACTCATACATTACTGGCACACATGCATTAGTTGCCTTATTGACCAGATCTCCTGGTGTAAATTGATAAGGAGTGCTGAGCCCGAGGGGTTGATTTGAGTGCGGACTTGCACTGCTTGAGATTGTATCCAGGTATTGGTATATTATTATGACAGAAAGTAGCTAAAAATTGAGATTTTTAATAATCTACTCACATATGCTTGAAAGGAATAAAAAGATAGTTCTGTATTGTGTAGCATGAGATTGTGTCTATCGTGGTTTTCTTCCCTTCAGCATTATTTACTTTTATTACTGCTGAGTTGGAAGTACTCACACCCGACTCCGTGCACCTTGTGTGCAGATTCAGGTACATCACAGCAGGGCTAATTCTATTGCGGCTCGGGAGTGTTTTTGGACAGTCGAGGTAGCTGCCAGCGTTCGCAGGACCTGATTCTCCAGTTTGTCTGTATTTTGTTCTGATCATCCCACACTTGTGCACGGTTATATTCACTATTTACACTTTGTATACTCTGTAGAGGCTCATGACTCTTGACCCTTCGGTCTATGGGAGTTGGCACGTGTTGGGACTTGGTTCCCTGTTTTTAATATATCTATCACTGTTGTGCTTAAATTGGATAAAGTGAGCTTGTGGCTCCGTGGTTATTGTTGATTGGTCGGGCTGGCCTAGCGGTGTGTTGGGCGCCATCACGACCGAATCTGGGGTCGTGACACAAACGCTGACCAAATAACATGAAAACTAACCCACATTAGTCTAAATGTGTACGATTAAGTAGAGTCTTGTGGATCGGTACGGGGACGCCTGTACTTATCCTCGGGAGGCTGCGAACCTTTAGGAAACACTTCACATTTCTTGGAATTCTTATCGTGCGTACTTGATTCAGCTTGAGATATACTTTTTGAAATTCCTTCCACACGTCTGTGTACGCATCGAGCGCTCAGTAATATAATTGACTTATGGCTTGCGATTCCCTGGTCGAGGGGCGAGATATAATCTCCGTGAGTTCATGTTGGGCCAGTCGGGAGGACTTGAGGCCAGATCTTTGTCTATGGCTAGAGCACCAAGGTACTAATTTCGCGAGCCGGTATTATGAAGTTCATACGATCGGTATTGATCTCTATTGTGCAAATGGCAGTTTGATAATGGGAGAGGTTGTAAGGTATTCAGTTCTTGTTGTGATTTGATATGTAGCCCTAGTTATGGGCGTGAGAAATATGTTCATTGCCTCTTAGCGGAAATGTAAAGTGCACTATGTGTGGTAGTATGAGTTTAGACTCAAGAAAATTGAATTGGTTGTGCTATGAGTATTGCGGTGAGAGGTATTTGACATATGTTATGATTCGAGCAGGTGCAGCGCATGTCCATGTATCAATTTTGATAATATAACTTGTATAGTGTTGAGATTAATGTTGTTGATATACATTGCGATGTATTGTTAGAATGGTTTGGTGATTCTCTGGCAGGTGGATAGGCCAAATTACAAAGGAAACTCTGCCGAAATATTTGGAAAATTTGGGACTTAGAAAGATTTCTGTCACCTAAAGAGAGTGGGCTTATTGGCGGTGTGTGTATAAATGCAAAAATTGCAGAAGGGTTAAGGTCTCTAATGATTCGATTCTCCGTCGAAGCTTGTAAATGACTTGAGTTTAATCTAACTAGAACATTGTGGCATCATTTGAGTAAGAATGTTGTGAGTGGCTAAAAGTGCTAAGATGTATGGCTCCAAGCCAAGTTGGGGAGGTTGTTTTTGATTAACTGATTGCACTGTTGTATACTGTGTTGGTTCTGTCTCTAGGTATGTTGGAAAATTTTGATAAGGGTTATGGTGCTTCGTAGATGTGAAGAAATACTAGGATGTTGTGAACTTATGTTGGTAAAGAATGTTCGGTGTATAGAAAAGAAAGATAGCTAATTGTATATGTATGTAATCATGTTTTGCGGTGTCAGAGTTCTAGCAAGGCACGAGTGGTTCAGTTCAATAAGACAGTTGAATTACAGCTGAACAAGGGTGAATGACGGCCGAGAATAGTCCTGTGGTGTTCCAGATTTTGCTTGTAACGGATGCCTTGAGATTATGTATGTGGCTAAAGACGGTGTTTTCGTTAGAAAGGATCAAGACTTGTTCTACGTTATGGGAATGATGGGATTCTATGTATCCGTATTGGAAGGTAATGATACTAATTCAAAAATCGCATGAAGTTCTTCAAAACAAGTATTGTAGAATGTGGTACTCCTGGGAAAACATTGAGAGTGGCCTATAGGTTTTAGACCGTATGGTCTTATGTACGAGTCTCGTGTGGTAACATGAGTTGATGTATTATGGTACTATAGTAAAGACTGATATGAAATTAGAGATGAATCAGAAAGGAAACTGGGTAAATGGAACGACTTGTTAATAAACCAGAATGGTATAAAAAGGAATACGATTGATTCCTGGTGTGTGGTTGAAGTAATGAGTCTTGCGGACATTGCAGCAAAGCTCTTGAGTGCTGGCAGTTGTGTAACTTGATATGGGTATAAGGACTCAGTCCTGGCAGTTTAACTTATGCAATGTAATTGGAAGAAAGAGTTGTGATGTGTTTTAATGTGGTTTGAAAATGAGTGTATTTCCTATTGGTATGCAAAGCTGGGAATGTGTAATGAGTTTTCTCTATATGGGATCATAAAAGTCCTTGACTAGTTGAGTGCGTCGATGTTTGCGGCGTAGGAAAGGGATAAGAATTTCCATGTTATCTTAGTATGGTATTGTATATGCGATGTGTTATGAAAAAGTTGATAATGGTATATTCTAGGTTTTGAGATCAGTTCATAATATATGGGAAGTCAATAAAATTATTGAGCAGCGCGGACAGCTGCAGGTGAATTAAGAATCGATCTTTCCGATAATTTAAGAAAATGATACTGCTATTCTATTAACTTGGCAGGGAATATGATCCAAAAAGGACAAGGTAATGTAAAATGATGATATCCAGAGTGGTATGGTGGTGTTCTCTTGTTGGATCGACTATAATAATTGAGTCGTTGATGGCATAGTGAAATTCTTGGATGGCTTTCGTGGAACGAATGGGCGCTTGATGTGCATTATGTATTCGTACGGTGGAGTGTGGAACCAGGTATAGCGATTCATGTGTTACATATGTGTTGGAGACTAGAAGTTCTCGTAATCCGCCTATGCAGTGGTTGTATATCGCGTGTATCGGCACCGTTTTGTGATTATTGGAAATCGGAAGCCCTAGTGGCTCTCTCTTAGCTTGATATGATGAATTTGGGTTATGATACCTTATTTCGGACTGGTTGACATAAGTCAGGTCGTCTAGACTAATGTGGTATGGACTATGTCGGAAAATGGCACAAATTGCATAGCAGAGAGCATCAGAGTATGCTCCAACAGAGTAGTTGTACACAGGACCAGCGGACGGCTGGTAGGCATTGCTTTGTCGGTTGGACCTTAGTGGCGGATGTCAGTGTAGAGGTATCTACCATTGATTCAGTTCCGGTATTGAGAAACGTTGTCGGATGCGTTTCATGTGGCCGAGCTTGAGGCTATATATATATATATATATATATATATGTTTGAGGTTATATATATATGTTTGTTGTAATGAGAAAATTCGACTCGTTATGCATTTCTTTTTTGCGAGATTTACGCGTGGATCGGGTGGCACGCCGCCACGGGTTATTTGGATCGGGTGGCACGCCGCCACGGGTATGTCGTTGGAGCGGGTTGCACGCCGCAACAGAATATTGTGAAAATATAGTTAGTTATATGCTACTGGGTATACAATACTTCCCCACTTCTAAGGAAAAGTCCGTCCGTTTTGAGTATCGCTTGGCAAATGGCACGTCGGTTGTGTCCTTTCAGGATTTGATAGCATACGTTAATTATTTCACCGTGGGTGAGGTTGATTGCGTGGGTTCAAGACCTAGATCCGTGCGTGGCTAACCGTTTTGAGCTTAGTGGCTTGAGGTGCTTCATGAGTAATAATGTTGGGATAGAATCACGAATCGTGGCAAGGCCACGTGATGTTATGACCTCTCGAGGAGGATTCGGGTACTCTATTTCTATAATGCGAGACGCGATCTCAGTTCTATGTTATGATGGCACAGAGGAATTGAATTGCAGATGTTTTGCTGGAGACAGTTGTCATGATTTGAGCTGTCATGATTCGAGTGTGTTCGGATGTTTCTATTGGAGCCTATGTTGTGCTCGTCGCGGCTTAGGCCGGTGTTTGAGGTGTCATATCACCAGTGCGGTGTGTTATAATCGAAATGATCGTTGGAGAATAAGACTCTATCTAATGAAAGAGGTTTTCAGCTAGCATTTGGTTATTGTGGCCAGTTGTTGTGATTAGAGACTATCGTCTCGAGTGAATGGGTTGTCGATACATCATATGATCTCACCCGGAGTAGTGAATATGGGTTATTGCAGTGGATTCGAGTGTATCATGAGTATAGGCATAGGATTTGCATTTGGCATATGATTTTAGAAAGTATAGTGTCATTTATGGTTCAGATGGTCTGTGAAATTTTGACTATATGGTGTTTTCGGACTTATGTGAGATAGGGTGACGTATGATCACCCGAGTATATGCTTGGTAAGGTCATTCAGCTGTTGAGTTGCTTCTAGTACAACTCTGAGTCCGCTCGAGGACGAGCGATTGTTTAAGTTGGGGAGAATGTAACGACCCGGCCCGTCGTTACTTGAATTTACCACCCCGTCATGTTTCAATTACATATATTATGCTTTTATATCAGTGTTAGAGCCTGTCGGGTGAGTTAGGAGTGAATTGAATTAAAAATGAAGCAAATAGCATGTTTGAAGGAAGTTTGAATATGGAAAGTCAACCTAGAGTTGACTATCGAGTTAGAGTGCTCGGAATCGTATTCTGATGATTCGACTAGTTTCGAGGGATCATTTATGACTTAGGAGAACAATCGGAATTGAATTTGGAGATCCGGTGTAGAAATAGGCTTGAATTGGCTAAGGTTGAATTTTGGCGAAATCCGATTGATAGGTGAGATTTTGATCCGGGAGTCGGAATGGAATTCCGACAGTTGCAGTAGCTCCGTTAGGTGATTTTGGATGCGCCTGCAAAATTTCAGGTCATTCGGACGTCGTTTGGTCGGGTGTTTGATGGAATGTGTAATTTGGAAGTTTTGAAGAAACTTAGGCTTGAATCCGTGTGTAATTGGTGATTTTGATGTTTAGGATGGTATTTTTATGATTGGAACAAATTCATATCGTGTTTTGGAGTATGTTGGTGGTTTTCATTGGGGTCCCGGGGGCCTCGGGGTGAATCCGGACCATCATCCGGCATTTTTGGAACTTAAAAATCTGCAGAAAAATTGCAGATCGCTGGGCAAAAATCCAAGCCTTCGCGTTCGCGTGGCATGGGCCGCGTTCGCGAAGGCCAGGCGAGTCAAGCATTGCGATCGCGAGACAGGGTATCGCGTTCGCGTAGGCCAGGATTCTTGAGCTTCGCGATCGCGTTCAGGATGTCGCGTTCGCGTAGATTTGTCAGGGTGTGCATCGCGTTCGCGTGAGGGTTATCGCGAACGCGTAGAAGGAAAATCAGACGGCTGGGAGTTAGTGCATCGCGAACGCGTTGGGGAGGTCGCGTTCGCGAAGGTCAATCCGGAGCTGGGCATCGCAAACGCGTGGCAAGGAACGCGAACGCGTAGAAGAAAAGTCCCAGGCAGTGAATTAAAACCAGAAACATTTCACATACGGGTTTCATTTCATAAACCCCCATTTTTTAGCCCTAGAGAGAAGAAATCACGGGAAAACGCTGGGAAATCATCGGGTATTCATCGGAGGTAAGTTTCTTGACTCAAAAACATCATTTTATGGTAGAATTAACATCAATCTTCATGAATTTGGGTAGAAATTGTGAAGGATTGTGGCCTAGATATTGAAAACGAAAATTTGGGTTTTGAAAGGCTAATCAAACTCCGATTTTAGTAAATTTTATATGTACGGACTCGTGGCGAGACGAGGATTCTGGAAATATGAGTTTCGAGATTTTTCGAGATGTGGGCCCGGGGCTCGGGTTTTGCCAATTTCGTGATTTCTGATATTTTTCGAGTTCTTTCGATTGGGTGATGTTCCATTAGCCTATTTTGATATATTTGTGCTGATTTGTGCTAGTTTTGACGTGCGTGGATGCCGGTTCGAGGAGATAAGGCATCGCGGGCATGAGCTTTCGTCGGTTCGAGGTGGGTAATACTTGTAAATGATGTCCCGAGGGTTAGTAAACCCCGGACTTGCACATCTTAGTGTTGTGTTGAGGTGACTTGCACGCCGGATAACGGGCGTGGGGTAGAGCACCATTGGGGATCGTGACTTGGTCCGTCCCGCATAATAAATAATAACACCTAATTGTTTAAATGAATTGGACTAATTATCATGTTTGAGCTTCGTGCCGAGTATTTGAATCCTTCAGGGATTAGTAGCACTGTCTTGATAACACTCTGCATATTTTATCTAAAGTTAAGGTTTTAAAGTGTATTTTGCTATTCAGCATTCTTATAAGGTTATGAAAAACTTGAACAAGGTCTTAATAACATTTTTGCTGTGAACTAATATGATATTGTTGCCCGTAGGGCTTTCTTGATTATCTGTTAAACTGATTGGGGCCGAGGGCCATATGTTAGGGCATGACATTCATATGAGCATATGCATACACATGCATGGATCGGATTGCACGCCGCAGTGGTATATGGATCGGGCTGCGCGCCGCAGCAGGTGTGATATTAATATTGTGCTTGGGCTATAGAAGCTCCTCCGGAGTCTGAACCCCCACAGTGAGCACGGGTACCCAAATTGGATCGGGCTACACGCCGTAGCGGTCATATGCATTGCATTGCATACATACATTGGTTTACGTGTACTACGTGGCATAACATTCAGCACTCATACATGACTGGCACACATGCATTAGTTGCCTTATTGACCAGATCTCCTGGTGTAAATTGATAAGGAGTGCTGAGCCCGAGGGGCTGATTTGAGTGCGGACTTGCACTGCTGTAGATTGTATCCAGGTATTGGTATATTATTATGACAGAAAGTAGCTAAAAATTGAGATTTTTAATAATCTACTCACATATGCTGGAAAGGAATAAAAAGATAGTTCTGTATTGTGTAGCATGAGATTGTGTCTATCGTGGTTTTCTTCCCTTCAGCATTATTTACTTTTATTACTACTGAGTTGGAAGTACTCACACCCGACTCCCTGCACCTTGTATGCAGATTCTAGGTACATCACAGTGGAGTTGAATCTATTGCGGCTCGGGAGTGCTTTTGGACAGTCGAGGTAGCTGCTAGCGTTCGCGGGACCTGATTCTCCGGTTTGTCTGTATTTTTGTTTTGATCATCCCACACTTGTGCACAGTTATATTCACTATTTACATTTTGTATACTCTGTAGAGGCTCATGACTCTTGACCCTTCGATCTATGGGAGTTGGCACGTGTTGGGACTTGGTTCCCTGTTTTTAATATATCTAACACTGTTATGCTTAAGTTGGATAAAGTGAGCTTGTGGCTCCGTGGTTATTGTTGATTGGTCGGGCTGGTCTAGCAGTGTGCTGGGCGCCATCACGACCGGATTTGGGGTCGTGACAGCGTCGGAACCAAAATACGAGCCCGATACCATGGTCGTTTAATCCATTTTCATTTAATAATTTTAGCAAAAACAATTTAACAGAAAAATTCATATCTTGGGCTCTAGGCCTCAGAATTCGACTCCGGACGCATGCCCGAGTCCCATATTTTCCTACGGACCTTCCGGGACCATCCGATCTCAGGTCCGAGACCGTTTATCAAAAATGTTGACCGAAGTCAACTATATCAATATTAATATCAATTTTCTTCAAATTTTTCATAGAATTAAACATATTCTAGCACAAAATCTTTCCGGCTACATGTCCGGACTATGCACGTAAATCGAGGCAACATAAAATGAGGTTTGCAAGGCCTCGGAAGTGCAGAACAAGTGAGGAAAATAGGTGATGACCATTTGGATCGTCAAAATATATGTATTACCTAGTTGCAATGGATGCGTGTGAAGAATAGAAGTCCATCATTGAAGCCATTTAAAGTTTTACTCTCCAAAATATGATTTTTTTTAATTTGTTAATTGTTGGTTGTTGTTCCAATTAATTGAAAATATGAAGAGGTGTTCACAACTAAAAATTTGAAGTGATTTGGAGTAGATTTGAGCAAGATTTGAGTTGAATTTCATAAAAGACTCAAGGAAGAAGACGAAGTTATTTTTTGTATAATGATGTATAATATTGTATAAATACCCTATATACTCTTTTTTACAAATTTTTGTATACGAACTTCTTTCACGATTTTCAATTGTAATTTTTGTTCAAACCCATTTTAAATCTCCACTAAATGACTTTAAATTTTGTATACAACCTCTTTATACTATTTCTAACAAGTCTAAAGGAAAATTTCTAAAATTAGATTCGAAATTTACATAAACTTATTTAAGCTTGTTTAACAATGGTGGACTAGTCTAAATCTTTACTAAATGATTTCAAATTTTATATATAACCTCCTTGTACTATTTCTAACAAATCTAAATAACATCCATTCCAAATTTATAACAAATCATATTCAAAATTTAAATCCACTTATTTAAGCGTGTTCAACAATGATGGATTATCTTACAAATCTAATTTCTTACCACCCAAATATAATTGATTGTTGAACTAATATTTGAGTGATCACTACATATTGGAAAATTAGATTAAAAACTTGAGCATTTAAAAAAAATTGAATAATAGTTTCGAGAATATATTTGGAGTTGAATGTTGAATCTTAGCCTATTATACTTGGGCTACAAATTTTGGGCGCCCCCTTTTAAACTGTAGCCGCTTTGTCTTTTTGTTTGCATCCGTACCCACTTTTTAAAAAAATTCAGCGTCCCTTTCTCCTCCTCTTACAACATAGAAACTTCAGCTCTAGAGCTGAAGTTTTTCAGTTACAACACAAAAACTACAAATTTATTAGCTGACTTTGAATTTTGTGTTTACGGTTGACTTCATGAATGATGCATATCTTTCTGAGAAAAAGAAATAGTAAAATTTTGAGTGATTTTACAGTGAAAATAATTTAAAGAGAAAAATTATTTTAAATTTATTAGCCTCGAAGATGTTTTTATACCCAAGTGAAATTTATAGCTAATCTTAAATATGATTGTGAAATGAAATATAGATCAGATGTTTCTCATCACCGAACAATTATACATAAACTATTTCTTTTAGTTATATAAATATGGTTGAATTTCCCTCTAAATAAGAGAAAATTCTAGTGTAGTGAAATAGAGGGTTCAAAAAATTATATTTATCAGAAGTTTTTATTTTATAACTGAAAAACTTCAGCTCTAGAGCTGAAGTTTTCCAGTTATAACAGGAAAGAGCTGAAGTTTTTGTTTTATAACTGGAAAACTTCAGCTCTAGAGCTTAAGTTTTCCAGTTATAAAATAAAAACTTAAGTTGGAAATTGCTTAAGTTTTTTTTTTATAACTGGAAAACTTAAGCTGGAAACTGCTTAAGTTTTTATTTTATAACTGGAAAACTTAAGCTGGAAACTACTTAAGTTTTTGTTTTATAACTGAAAAACTTAAGCTCTCGAGCTTAAATTTTTATTTTATAACTGGAAAACTAAAGCTCTAGAGCTTAACTTTTTATTTTATAACTGAAAAACTTAAGCTGGAAACTGCTTAAGTTCTTATTTTATAGCTGAAAAACATAAGCTGGAAACCTGCTTAAGTTTTTCGGTTACAAAGACAAAAACTTCAGCTGAAGTTTTCTAGTACAAAAGAAAAACTTCAGCCCTATTAGCTGAACTTATGTGAAAAAACGGGTACACTTGCAATTTTTTATGTAAAGCGGGCACAAGTTAAAATATGGCACAAAAAATGGGTGGAGATGCAAATTCTCCAAATATAAGTCACTTAGTTGCAATGTATATGTGTGAGTTGTACTTGTACGTAATTCCCTTATAAATAAATTATTATTTATTATTTTTTGTAAAAATAACGACTAGCATTAATTGCATAAGATGTATTTTCAGCTACTTTAATATTAACTATAAGATGTAGAGGTGGATCTAGAGGTTTAGTTATGAGGTTATGTGAATGAACTAACGAGGTTATGTATTTCCCTATATATATATATATATATATATATATATATATATATATATATATATATATAAAATTTGTGGTCCAGTTATTAATGTAATATTAATTTGAGATTTATACAGAAATCAATAAACTTCAAATTTTTAATATGCCTCTATTAAAAAAGTGTATACCTCTTGCTCGGATATTGTCATTGTCCTTATAAGTCCATATGTCAATCATAAAATTAGAGAATGCAGTGGTGCACGACAGGTGCGGACTAAACTCACAAAACTTTCAACTCGCCCCACCCCTCCCCACCTCGCTGTTTTACACCCGCCTCGCCTAGCACCAGCAAAACCTACCATGCCCTGCCTTGCCTTACCCCGTTCCGCATAAGTTATATTTTTTTCTATTATTTTCTTATTTAATTAAGACAAATAAGTTAAATAATTGGTTATTTTGTAAACTGGAGATGTTACTAGTTACATTACTGATATACTAATAAAATAGATGTCACGACCAGTGGCGGATCTAGAGGGCAGTGTGCGGGTTCCCAAAAATTCAGTAACTTTTGCATGGTCCTTGTATATATATTAAAAAATTAAATATTTATAGATATTTGATTGTGAACTCAATTAATAATGTGAAATCTTTATAGGAACCCATAAACTTCAAAGTCTGGATCCGCCTCTTGTCATGACACAATTTCATTAGAGGTTTTGATGGCGTCCAACACTGTTATCAGGCAAGCCAACCCGAAGATATTAGTAAGCTCACATTTACTTTACCAGAACAATTCTAGCATTTTCTTAACCTGAATATAAAACAATTGATAAGTAGCAACTTAAAATAATAGATATACAACCCAAACGAATAGTCTACCAATATTTGTACCAGGAACTGGTGTCACAAGTATTAAGGCGGATAGTAGAATGTATAAAATATCACTATCCTACTGCCCTAAACAGGTTAGACACTACACAAATAACAACAAAAGAAGAGAACTCTGATATGCTGCTGAACAGCTAAAGAGGGGGCAGCTCACCGTGAGATCTCAGTCAGGAATCAAGAACGTGTGTCAGAGAGGTAACTAGATACACTTGCCTCAAATCCTATGTAATTTAGTACAAAAGCGTAGTATGAGTACATAAACAACATGTAACCAGCAAGTATCCAGTCAAACCTCAAAGAAGTAGTGATGAAGAGTTGACTTGACACTTACTTACGTCAATATCATTCATAATTAAAGATTCCTCTAAGCATGGATACTATGAACATAATGGCAAACTCATAATTTAAAGAGGACGATATATCAGTTTGAGTCATGGCTTATATTTGTTGCACTCCAAGGCATTTAGCAGAGCAAGTCATGGATAAGATTTCACATAAATATCATACGCACATGATGCCGAGGTCCTACGACCAGGTCCAACATAAAAGAAATTGTGCACTGCCAGAGGATAGAATGGCGCGAATTATGGATGCATCTATTTTTACCGAGGCGATCGGTCCGATCCACAAATATCAATTATTATCAAGAAGGCACATAAAGGCGCATTGATAGTCAAATAAATTCATACGAGTTATCAAGTAACTGCATACGTTCGTTTATATTTATTTTCAATCCCTAACATGTCCTATGTGATCTCATTAGTGTGTATGAATATAAGCATTTGCAAGCATGGCATGATACAGTTCCTAAACTACCCGTATAATTAGCATAGTAGTATCTATGCACGGACTCTCGTCATCACGTATGTGCGTATCCCCTACAGAGAATCACATACACTTATTATATTCACTTAGGGGATTATTTCCCTCTTACGAGGTCAGAAAGAAGACTCACCTCACTCCAAAGCTTACTTCCAATATCAAGAGCGTGCTCAAACCCTCAATTTGGAGCCGCACGATCCAAAACTAATAAACGGGGTAAGAACTAGTCAATATAAGATCAATAGTTTATATTCTAACTGTTAAAGTGATTTCCCAACCCTAAACACAAGTTTTCTAAAATCCATCCCCATGCACACATGCCCGAATTCAAAATTCTTTTTAGGAAAGTTGTTACCCATAACCTAAGGATCAAGAATATATGATCTACTTTATTCCATAACAAATTTTGTGATTAAATTTTATTTTTATCAAAACTCTAGATTTTACTCTAATCTCATAATTTTTCACTAATCTTTATGTGTTAATCTACCCAAAACCTAAGTATTAAACTCACATTAAGTAGAAAATATCTAACCTCATAATGCTAGGTTGAAATCCCCTCTTTGGAAGCTCTCAAATCACCCAAACAATGAAGAAAATATGTCAAGATGACACATTCCCGTATTAAATGAAGGCACTACCTTCAGCGATTTCTGCACATTCGGTTAGGGGACCGCTTATGTGGTCTCGCTTCTGCGAGAGAATGTCCTGTGACGACCAGGTCCATCGTCACGTGAGTTACCATCCTGTTTTCCCCGTTATATGGTTGTTCTTATTTCAATGTATGTATTTGGCATGCTTGAGTCAATTCAGATTGAGTTTGGTAGGAAAATGAGACAAATAGTCTCTTGGAAGAAGGAATAGTTGGAAAAAGTCAACCGGATGTTGACTTGTGAGTTAAAAGGCTCGAAATCGAATTTTGATGGTTAGGGTAGCTTTAGGGGGTCATTTGTGGCTTAGGGGAGTGATCGGAATTGAATTTGGAGGTCCGGTGTAGAAATAGGCTTGAATTGGCTAAGTTGGAATTTTGGCGAAATCCGATCGATAGGTGAGATTTTGATCCGAGATTCGGAATGGAATTACGACAGTTGCAGTAGATTTGTTAGATGATTTTGGATATGTCTGAAAATTTTTAGGTCATTCGGACATCGTTTGGTCGGGTTTTTTTATTGGATGTCGGTTTCAGAAGTTTTAGTTGAAACTTAGGCTTGAATCCGCCTTGATTTGATGATTTCCGTGTTTAAGGGTATGTTTTATGATTGGAACAAGTTCGTGTGATGATTTATAATGGATTTGTATTTTTGGTTGAGGTCCCGGGGGCCTCGAGATATTTTCCGAGGGTTAATCGATTGAATTTTGGAGTTTTATAACTGCTGGTGTGAATTGAAGCAAAGGTTTCGCTTCTGCGGATGGGGAACCGCAAAAGCAGCTCTGTAGAGGCGTCTTTTTGATTGCAGATGCGATACAGGGCTGTCAGTGGAAATCTGGCAGAAGGAGGAGATTTGCCGCAGGAGCGGTATCGCAGGCGCGTGTAGAGATCCGCAGAACCGGAAGTAAAGTCGCATAAGCAGTCTCGCAGGCGCGAAACCTTGACCACTGAAGCAATGAGGGGCCTTGGTGAAGGTTGCAGAAGTGACCTGTTAACCGCAAAAGTGGTCTCGCTTAAGCGAGTCATTTATCGCAGAAGCAAAAGTGCGTCTGTGTTTAATGAAACATAAGGGTTCGAATTTTAGAAGTTATATCTCATTTGGGGCTTTGATCTAAGAGGCGATTTAGGTGATTTTGAGGAGGAAATCGAGGGGATTCATCAGCTAAGCATTCATGGACGCAATTTATGCTAATATATTGTTAAATTATGGAGTTAACACCGGAAAATGGAGGACTGGAGGTGTATTAATGGAGGATTTTTTTTGCTCTAAGCTTGGGTTAGTGAAAATTACTGATTTGAATGGGCAAACGGAGTCTGATTTTGATAAACTTTATATGCACGGACTTCGTGATTTTTGGTGTAATTCGAGTTATTTCGATTGAGTTATGTTCTTTTAGCCTATTTTGATGTATTCTTATTGGTTTTGATCAGATTTGGCATCTGAGGAGGTTGATTTGTGAGGCAAACGCACGACGAGCAAGGACTTTTGCCGATTCGAGGTGAGTGGTGGTAATAGATGATGTACTGAGGGTCTGAAACCCCGTATTTGCACTATATAGTGCAATGCTGAGATGGAACACGCGTCATGTGACGAGCGTGGTGGTATTGTGACTGGGGATTTGGACTTGGTCCCTCCCGATTGATAATTTACTGTGCATAATGACTGAGATTGGGCTTATATCAATATATTTGGGCTAGTAGCCATGTTTGGGGCCTTGTGCCGATCTGTAGAATATTAGGGAAGCCTGTAGAGCTAAATGACCCCTATATCATCTTGAACAAATACTCTCGGCCGTATTCATTGCTGTATAGCGTGACATGAACTTGTACTAGATGTGTACTCTAAGTGAGAATACTTGGGGTTGAATACTATGTTCTAGCTAAGTGTGCCCGAGAGGCCGAGTCTATATTGACTGAGAGTGGCCGAGGACCCACTGTGAGGTATTGATACACATACCGGACCAAGCTGCACGCCCCAGCAGTATATACATATACATATATTGGATCGGACTGCACGATAATATATATATATATATATATATATATATATATATATATATATATATATATATATATATATATATATATATATATATATATATATATATATATATATATATATATATATATATTTATATATGGATCGGACTGCACGTTGTAGTAATATATATGTGGATCGGACTGCACGCTGCAATATCATAGCGCTTGGGCTGAAGGAGCTCCTCCAGAGTCTGCACACACCCCAAGTGAGCGCACTATATATTATTGGATCGGGCTGCGTACACACACACACACACACACACACACACACACACACACACATATATATATATATATATATATATATATATATATATATATATATATATATATATATATATATATATATATATATATATATATATATATATATATATATATATATATATATGTGTGTGTATGGCTGTACGTCGCAGCATTATATATACATATATATATATATTGGATCGGGTTGCACGTCGCAGTACTATGAGTGAGGATCGGGCTGCACGCCGCAGCAGGACTAGATCAGTGATGGAATCCGTATGAGACGGTAGTGGACTGGAACCGAACTTATCATTATATAGATGACGTACCTGTACGGTTATTCTTAGAATTGTTTAGTGATAATACAGGTGTTCTTACTTTCAGTTATTATTTATTATTGCTACTCACTGAGTTGAAAGATACTCACTCCACTCCCTGCTTGGGGTGTGCATTCGGATCGGTTTATCGATAAATTGAATCGATTATTTGTTATCAGTTCATCGATAAATGAATCAAAAAAATTGAAACCTTATTGAAACGATAATGATAAGCAGTTGTATAAATCGATAATCTATAAGTAATTATCGATAAGGGTCAAAATCGAATCGATAAATCGAATGGACACCCTAATTATTTCATCTACCACATTTAAGGAATGATCATATTTAGAGTTGAAGGGAATGAAGTTCAAATTAATGGAAAATAGAATTAGCACTGATGTTGTATTTTTATTTTGTTTTAAATACCGTTGGAGTGTTGGTGGCATATATTTGATCCCTTACTTTAGTTCCGTTGCATATGTCTATTGACACAATTTTTATGTTATAAACAGTGTTCGTCTTATTTTAGCTTCTTTTTGTCCATATTAGTTAGGCGTGTTTATAGCGATATACTTTCTGTGGAATGCCGTATATTTTCTTATTGGTGTAATCGATAACCGAATCGATAAGCCCGAAAAATTAATAAATCGAAATCAAAAAAATCGAAACCTTATTGAAGCAATAACGATAAGCATATGTACAAATCGATAATCGATAAGTAATTATCGATAAGAGTCCAAATCGAATTGATAAATTGAATGCACACCTCTACTCCCTGCACTTTATGTGCAGATACAGGTGTTCAGGAGGGCAGTTGAGCTATACGCAGCTGCTATTTGAAGAGACATCGAGGTAGTTGACGGCGTCTGCAGGACCCGATCTCTCTCATTTCTTCCGTTTATGCCTTTTATTACTCTATCTAGACTTGGATTGTATAGGATGTTTTCCTTCTGTTAGAGGCTCAGACTTGTGACACCGGATTCGTTGGGTTGTATATCATGTAATTTGTTTCCGCATTTGTTGTTTAATATTATGAAAATAGGCTATTAACCCTAATGGATCAGTATTAATTAATAATTGGCTGGTTATCTGGAAAACATGGTCGGGCTTGCCTAGCAATGTGTTAGGAGCCATCACAATCGAGGTTTGGGTCGTGACAAGTTGGTATCAGAGCCTAGGTTATCAGGTATCGCGAGTCATGAGCCGTTTTAGTAGTGTCTCGCGGATCGGTACGAAGACGTCTGTACTTATCCTCGGGAGGCTGCAGAACCTTTTAGGAAACACTTCACATTCTTGGAATTCTTATCGTGCGTACTTGATTCAGCTTGGGGTATTGTGAGCACGTGATTTTTGCACCGAGCAAACAATTCCAAAATTAAAATAAATATATTTTTGAGTGCAATTACATGCCTTGTTTGAAATTGAATGCATTTTGTATGTTTGAATAAAAAAAAAATTAGAAAAAAATCAAAAAATAGAAGTGATTAATTTGTTAGTTTAGTTAATTAGAAAATTAGCAAAATAGCTTAAATAGGAGAAAATAAAGAAAAATAGCAGAAAAAATTGCAAAAAATACTAGAAAATTAGAGTAAATAGGAAATTAGGTTTTGTAATTTTTCATAAAAAGAAAAAAAGAAAAAAAAAATATAAAAAGAAAGTACATAAAAATCATTAAAATCGGAAAAATACAAAAAAATATATGTTGTGTAATAAATCTGGGCCAAATGTGATTCAAATGGCCGGCCCAGTCCCTAAGCCCAAAGGAAACCCGGTCCAGGTCTCTAATGGACTTGATCCCAGCCGTCCAACCTCGTTGATCTAACGGCTGGGATATTTAGTTGAATTTAGGTATTAATTAATTCAGATAGAAGTGATCTCGGCCGTCCATCTATGTTAATCTAACGGCTAAAGACCTTAGTCTCATAAACAATCGAACGACGCCGTTTTAGTAACGTGCGTGTGAGCCGTCGATCTTGATCATTTGAACGGTTGAGATTATCTCGGATGCCTTGGCTATATAAGGCTTTGGTCTGAATTCTTCGCCCATTTTTTACGAACCCTAGAGACCGGCCGCCCCTCTCTTCATCTTCATCACCATCGCCTTCATACAGAGAACCCTAGCCGGCCATGGCGGCCACCACTCCCACGGTGGTCGCCGGCTTCCCTTTACCCCACTTCTCATCTTCTCCTTCATCTTCATTTCATAATACACCCAAAACCCCAGAAAAATACCCTGTTCTTCGAAGTCCCGGTCACCGGAATCTACGCCGGTGACCACCAAAGTATGAAGATCCACCTAAAACCAATGCCAATCTCTTCCTCTCCACTTGATCTATTACCCTACCCCACTGGTTCCCCTCGAATCAGCCCCAATCACCTCGAATATCCCAAAAAGGGTCGTCGGAACCCTAACTCCGGCGACCCCCAAACCTCAAATCACCCAAAGGTCTCGTCTTTTACCATCCCCTAACACCCCTTATAACTCAGAATCTCAAAAGGCTCCCCCTTTAAGCCTTAGAAGAAGAACCAGAGGAAGAATTGAAAGAAAAGATATCTGGAAAAGAATAAAGAAAAAGAAAACAAGAAGAGAGAATAAAGAAGAAAAGAACTCGTGAGTGAGTGAGAAAAAGAAAAGGAATAGGAAGCTTGGGGGACAGACCCCGCCAAGCTAAGTCCCTTTCCTTCTGTGCCTAATTTTTCCTTCGCTTCTTCTGCATGTTTTTGCGTTTTGCATGATTCTTATGCCTTCTTTGATTGTGTGTCTCACATATTAGTCATAGGATTTTTACTTGCTTCTCTTTTGTTTCTGTCCTCGATTTGGTTCTGTTTAGTTATGTTCTCTAGTTCGACTTTTCTGTGTTGCTTTTCTCTAATGGTATTTCGTAGTTGATTTGCATATTAGTTTTAGGGTCTCTATTTCTCTGCTTACCAGTTGCTCTTTTCTTTTCATATTAATCTCTCCAGTTCCTTCGCATGGTTAGTTATAAGTTTCTTACCTGTTGTTTCTTATTTTTCACATCTTTTGCCTGTGTCTTTGATGATTAAGTCATAAGGCTTCATAACATGTTTCTTTTGGGTCTGTTAGTGATAGAGTTCTTGTTTTGTTATGTGTCGACCTCATGGTTCTTTGCTTTAAATTCAGAGACTTCATCTTTTCCTTATCATTTTTACTGTCGAGTTCTGATCTTTAATCTGTATCTGCTATTTAAAATTAAGTTCAAGTTATTGTGGCCACTCTTGTTGCTTTTGGCTTTAATGATCTATGATGGAATTAGGCTTCTTTTTTTCATCCTGTTCATCTTCATAATTGTTTGCTACCAATCATGTTAAGTCATAAGAGTTACCTTGAATTTCCTTTGCTTCCTCCATCTTGTAAATATTGTAGTCTTTGGATCTGTTTAGCTTTTACAGTCCAGCTTTCTCCTATTTGTCATGAATGCATAGTTTTGATAGTAGTTTAACTTCATTCTCTTCTCATCTTTACATTAAGTTGCTTTTTGAAGTATCCTGGTTGATCTTTCTTGTTCCTCTTGTCACTGTCTCTCCATGTTCTTCTTTTCATCATCTTCATCTTATTTGTCAGGCACTTGTGCTAGATTTAGGATTCCTCTTCACTGTTTCTTCACGTCTCTTCTCTTCTTTATCTTCATCTTGATCCATCACATGCATACACAAGATTAGGAGTAGTTGATAACCCTATGCTTTACCTGTCCTGTTTGCTTAGCATGATCTTAGGGTCAATACTTGAAAGTGAATTCTAATTACCTTGCTTAGGTTAATTGAACCATGTTGACTGTTTCATGAGAATCTATGCTTATATGTGTAACTGTGCCATGAACCTTAAAAGTTCTAAAGTTCTTCAAATGTCATATGACTTGAGCTAGGAGTGATTAGGTCGGAACTAACATGGATTCATACTTTATCACATGTAGTCTAATAATATGAGTTAATGGACTGAAATTCAACCTTATCAATTGTTTTCTCTGAGTTTGGGTTAATTAATCCATTTTATTTGATCATGTGTGTTTCTGTGTGCAGTACATGTTGGTAATGATTAAGTTTTTGCTATCTCTTGTTGATTATGAATGTCTGATTAACTGATCAGACCTTAGGGGAATTGGTTATAGCTGTTAGTGCTAGGTTCCTTGAAAATGGCTAGTTTTTAAATAGGTTAGAACTGAAATGAACAAGGTAGGCTATAAGTTAAATAATTGGCCTAAGAATGGTCAACCTTGCAAAGGGTTGACCAATTCTATAAGCCCTAACACACAGCTCACTGTTAAACAGTGGCTGGTTGTGCAAAATGGCTGTGTCTGCAAATGCAGACTAGCCCAGGCTCTATATTGAGCCCTGAACAGCAAAGTGGCCAAACCTGTAAAGGTTTTGGGCCCAGCTGTTCAGTATATGGCTTTGATAGCCCAAGCCAAGTCTCAACTTGAGACTGGCTAGTTCTTAAATAGGTAAACATAATAACAAAGCAGGCTATGCCTGCAATTAGCTTTAATTTGAAATAATCTGGTCTTAATTGACTGGAATAAGAATAAAAGTGGCTAAAACTAAAATAGTTTCTTAGAATAAATCTGGCCAGCCCTTAAATACTAATGCCAGGGCTGGCCATTAGTTAAATAGGTGCAAAACAAGCTGAAAATTGACCTAGGTAGGCTAGTAAATCAGCAGTGCCCTTAGGGGCACAATTGGGTATTAAAAAGGTAAAATAGTAACTAGTTAGAACTTAAAAGGGTAATGGAGTCATTCATGCTCCCGATTTCTGCAATTTTGCAGAGATTTAGGGGTATAATGGTCTCCTAAAAATGGGAAATCTGTAAAAATCTTAAACCCCTAAGGTCATACTAGTAAAAGGCCCTAAAAGGAATCTTTTAAAACCTTCCAGCACATGCTGGAAGGGTTTTTCATAACAGAAATAGGGGCTAAAGTGCATAATTCATAAATTTAGGAGGGGGAAGTGGGATTAATCCCATACTTCCTCCCCAAGTTTTCAGCCCTAAAAAATATCTATATATACCTCTAAGAATGGGGCTGAAAGGGGTTCCAACATTTGAGCAATCTGAAAAATACACCTAAGCTGAAATTCATACAAAACATAGCAATTTAGCAATAGTGTTTCTGGTATTCTTCGAGTGAGAGTTTGCTGATTTAGTTGATTGCTGGGTTCGTTTGCTCGTTAATCTCTGGGTTTCTTTGTTGCTGTGTTGCTGTGTTGTTCTACGCATTTGGATCTTCACTCTACTGTTGCATTCATTGTTTGGGTCTACTGCTGTTACTTACCTGCCTCCCTTAGAACTCATTGGTTTCTTTGCTGATTCAGGTACATTTTCTGTCCAAATGAAGTTGTATTGATGCTTTTGACGAAAAATGAAGATTCCAGTTTAACTTATGATATTTTGCGATTTAGATTTGTAATTCATTCATTATAGTCTTCTGTAGTAGCTGAAGAACAAAACCAAACAAAAAAAACAATGTAATAGCTAGTATATGATGGTAGTAATGTAGTAGTAGTATGTCACTTAGCTTAATTAGGTAAGAACCTTAAAATATAAGTTAAATATATCATAATCATTGGCCGTTCTTCATAAATGCTTCATGAATCAGAATCACTTAGGCAACAACTCTGCATTTTAATGCAGACAAGTCTCGAAGTAGAAATAACATAAGGGAAAATTGACAAGTCACTTATAATAGGATCTGTGATACAATATGAATGAGGACAAATAAGAGTCAGCAGTTGTGCATACACCATCAAGTCAGTTAGCTTAGATAAATTGTCATTAACGAATAATTAGATTATTTAAATACAGTCTTATAGAATTAAAACAAAGGTAAAAGTAGCCGGTTAATTTGGTTGTTCTTTCATTAATTAGCTGTAATCTAGGATTAATAATTGATCTTCATGTACAGTGATTCTACTCTTTCAATGAATAAAAGCAAGTCTGATTTCATTTCTTAAAACTTGTTGATTTACGTTGTTTCTAGTTCTTTGCATTTATTGTTGTTTCATAGTAGTTTACTACCGATTAGTTTGGGCTCAATATGCAAACGAGATTTGAGTTACAACGTGAAGTTAATGAAGCCGGCAAGTTCAAACCCAAGGCAACCTGGATCGAAGATAGTCCATGGAAAATCCAGGCCCAATAACAACAAACTACACGGGCCTGGGATTCTTATTGTTAAGATACGATTAGGGAAAAAACAAATGTAGAAAACATAGTTAAATATTAGTATCCTTTAATTAAATTGGGATGAGCCTCGCCCGAATAACACCGGGGCCCCCATTTAGTAATAGAATAACATAATAGAACCGGAGAGGCTAATAGCGAACTCCATAGCCTCTCCCAAAGTTAAAAGCCGATATAGACTATCTTAAGGCCCGATTTTAATATATCTTCCTATGAACGAGTGTGCACTTGGTGCGACTCAAATCCAAATCTCGGCAAAGCCGAAATACACCAAAAGTCATAGGCGTACTGGTTGCGGTATGACTCGAGGCGTGTTTCCGCGATACCGCAAATTACTAAAAATAATATTTTAACGTAAAAGCACATTATGTTGTTAAAATCTATAACCGAGTCAAACAAAAGTCAAGAACGACAGTGGAGCGACCGTGCTAAAACCACGGAATCCGGGAGTGCCTAACACCTTCTCCCGGGTTAACAGAGTTCCTTATCCGGACCTCTGCTTCGCGGACATTTCAAGAGTCAAAATTCCTCGGATTCGGGATTAACCGGTGACTTGGGACACCATTGTCATTCCCAAGTGGCGACTCTGATTAATCTCTAATAAAATCCCGAACCGATTGTCCTTTAAATGGAAAAACTCCTTCCCTTACGTGATTTTATCCGTTTCGGGTAATTGAGCGTCGGGGTATACCCTACAAGTGTATTTATACGCTCTTAAGTATGCGGGGTAGTAAAAAGGGAGGTGTGACAGCTCTGGCGACTCTGCTGGGGAACCAACCCTGAACTTCGATTTCAGGGTTTAAGAACTCGAGCTCCTTAGAACTGCCGTTTGCGTTTTTGTTTGACTTCATTATATGATTTGAACAACATGCTATGTGCTTTATCGCTTTGATATTATGTGGAATGTATATAAAATTGTGCCGAAAACCCTTCTCTTTTCTCCCCCGGGGATGTGCTTACTGGTTGAGACTCCCCTTTCTGTTAAAGTCACCTTAAATTAAGAAAACAGAGGCCGGATAAGTTACAAAGCCGATTGACTCCGCGGGTCACCGGTACGTAGCCCCCTCCTCGATTCGAGTTGTCCGCTCGGGTACACGGTCTAGCAATCTATGAAACCGTAAGATTTTGAACATAGGTCTAGGACGATTATTTGCATCATATTTGACTTAGGGGACTCAACACAGGGGTTGGGTCCGTCTAGGACAGGTGACCCGGTATTGAAAAGACCGAGCATGCTATGTGTTGCATTTTATTGTCCTTGATCGTTATGCGGACCGGCGAAAATCCCGAGATTGGAAAAATTATTGAAAAAGGAAAGAGAGGAAAATAATGATTTATAGAAAATAGGTACATGGAAAATTAGAAAATTTGAAAAAAAATAGGTGGAACATTTTTTGAAATAATTGGTCAAATAATCTGACCGAACTACGCAGGTTTGATTCTCGCCATTTGGTGGGATACGTAGGCAACCCTCATCGGGTCCAACCACCCCTTTTAAAAAATAAAAAAAAATATGTGTATTTTTGTCAATAAAATCAAAGTGATGCCGTTTTTATAAATAGCCGAATGTTCCGAAAGGACGCCGGAAGGCTGTTTTTTGCAAAAATAGCCACTTTGAATCATTTTTAATAATTTGCGGGCACGACCTTGAAATATTCCTTGTGGAAATGTTGCAAGGCCAAAGCCTCAAAATCAAGTCCGGGTTCACACCCGTTTTGCAAAAATAACCAAAAAATGTCAAATTTTTTATTTTGTTATAAATAAGTCGGGTGATGCTATTCTTGCTTAAAATAAGCCGAATGTCCCTCAAAAGGACGCCGGAAGGTCGTTTTTGCAAGAATAGCCACTTTGAGTCATTTTAAATAATTTGCGGGCATAGCCTTGAAATATTCCTTGTGGAAATGTTGCAAGGCCAAACCCTCAAAATCAAGTCCGGGTTCACACCCGTTTTGCAAAAATAACCAAAAAATGTCAAATTTTTGATTTTGTTATAAATAAATCGGGTGATGCTATTCTTGCTTAAAATAAGCCGAATGTCCCTCAAAAGGACGCCGGAAGGCCGTTTTTGCAAGAATAGCCACTTTGAGTCATTTTAAATAATTTGCGGGCATAACCTTGGAATATTCCCTTGCGGAAACGTTGAAAGGCCGTATCCGCAAAATCAAGTTTGAGTCATCGCTCAACTTCTCAAAAATAACCATTTTTTATCAAATAAGCCATTACATGGCCGAAATTTTGCTGAAATAGCCACATTTTTGCATTTCAACTTCCACAGTCTTGTGTTGACCTGTGTCGGTGTTGAACGATGCCCCATAGGCCCCGGGATAAAAATTTTGAATTTGCATCTTCTCAAATAAAATTTTGCAAAAAGAGCCACTTTGCCTGAATAAGCCATTACATGGCCAATTTATGAAAAATAGTCTCGTGTTGGTTTATGGTGATGCCGAACGATGCCTCATGAGCCACATGATAAAAAAAAAATTCAAGTTTATCTTTCTTAAATAAATTTTGCAAAAAGAGCCACTTTGTCTAAATAAGCCATTACATGGCCAGTTTATGAAAAATAGTCTTGTGTTGGTTTATGGTGATGCCGAACGATGCCCCATGAGCCACAGGATAAAAAAAAAATTTAGTTTTATATTTCTTAAATAAATTTTGCAAAAATAATCATTTTGTCAAATAAGCCATTATGTGGCCAATTTTGTAGAAAATAGTCATAATTGACACCAAAAATATTCTTATTCTTGTAGAAATCTCCTACGCAAGTTTGTAGTTGGAATCGGTTTCTATAATTTTCCTTCAAAGAAAAGAAAAAAAAATCAAAAAAAAAAAAATCAAATAAGCATCTCTTTATTTCTTGCATTAATTTGCAAGAACTACGCTCGGTCTGATTCATGCGGGGTCATGATACGTAGGCAATCCACATAGGGTTCGACCATATCCATAACCAAAAAAAAAAAAAAATGAAAAACTACAAAAAAAAAAAAGGAAAAATGAAAAAAAAAACACAAAAAAGGGAAAAAGAAAAGAAATTAGTAGAAAAAAAGAAGGTGATCAATAAGCGGGATACCATGATGCTGACGTGCTGGCTTCGTTTTGTTGTGTCAAATTTCAGAAAGGTGGTTGGTTGTGGTTCCAAAATAACTCTTCCCTACAACACAAAGTCAGAGGACAATGGCAGAGAATCTCAAGGCCGAGTGGGTTGGTAGCGGCACCCGACAACAGCTGGTTGAACGGAACCACATGTTAGTTGAAGAAGTCAAAATGTTGAGACAATACGTGGATGAAATGTATCGGGCATGGATAGATGGAAAATCACTACCTCCGCCACCACCTAGTTTCATGGACTCTGTCCTTACATTGAACCCGATGCCAAATATACCCGCCTATCGCAGCCTTTCCAGCCACCCCAATAGCTCCATCACTCGGTATCCATCTATTTTCCCCCAGGAATGCGCTCCAATCACATCCACTGTTCCCGACAGTAAACACCCACCTGAAGCTCATGTTGCCCAACATTACCCCTCCGAGGCTGCTCATCAGGACCCCAAACAGAGCCCGCAGGTTGAACCTCCCCAACGACAAGGTCCAGTGGTCGTCTTTGCTAAAGGCCCTCTATATCGAACCCATGGATATCCTTGTAATTCTCCTGGCCCTTACTTCTCCCCACGAGCATACCAGAAACCCCGCGGGTCGGGTTTTAGGCCAAATCAGGCTTTTAGAAATGAGAGGCTACTGAAACGAGAAAAGTCTCTTACCCCTTTGGGAGAATCGTATGCCAGTTTGTTCCACAAGTTGAAGCAACTGGGCATGTTGAAACCAATTGAGATAAAAATGCCAAATCATCGGTCAAAGAGGTGTGATTTTTCTCAAATGTGCGCATATTGCTCGGGCGCCCCGGGGCATGACACAGAAAAATGTTGGAAGCTAAAAAAGGCAATTCAGGAGCTTATCAATGCAGGCTACATTGCCGTACAAAATCCGGATATAGTCGACACCCGTATGGTTGATGCAGAAGGCAGTGGCTAAAGATATTGTGCTTGGTAGTTGGAAATATGCTTCATTTGGGGTTTATCCAAAGTAGAATTTTTGGTGGCTTATTTTGTTGTCATTTATGTTACCCGGGTTATTTCAGGGTTGTAATCCGGACGTTGTCTTGAAAGTCAAAACCCTTCTATCTTACTACTTTGCTTTGTTTAGTGCTGTCTAGGTTTGTAATTTTAGTCTAGTCTGTTCGTTTTGTTGTTCGTCTTGTTGTTTCAACCCATCGGTTTAATACAACTCTTTGTTTCCCGTCATCTCTAGTCATTCCATTTCTAATTACTTTGCATTTCTTGTCATACTGACTTTAGCAACATGACATGCACATAATTCTAAGCCTGGTTTTTAAAAGTCAATGGGACAATGTAGAAGATGTAATGATACTCGGAAGAGGTATTGAAATACTGTGAAACCGGAATCAAGTGAATACTGGGGGAAAACGGAACATAAAGAAATGCCTTGGAAATGCATCATGCTTCATCGGTTTAAAGCCAAAGGCAAAAGTACCCCAAGGCTAAAGGAACCATTCGTGGTATCGAGATTGTTGCCCAATGACATTGGGAATCGTCAAAAACAGAAGGCAAATATGTGAATTGGTCGAAAGTTAGTTTGTACTCGGTAGGTTTTGAAGATTGGAATGACGAAGGCGTTGTTATCCCCTTTGAGCCATATTATATTTTCTTTCATACCCCTCTTTCGGAATCAACAACAAAAATTGAGGTTTGAGCGGAGAAATCCAAATGGAGAAACAAAAAGGAAAGAAGAAAAGAAAAAAAGAGAAAAGAAAAAAAAGAAGAAGAGAAAAAGAAAAGAAAAATAAGAAAGAAAAGAAAAAGAAAAGAAAAGAAAAAATCGGGAGAAGTCGAGATGCAACAATGAATACAGACGTAGTCTGAACTACGTCTGACTTGATCCCGAAAGGGTACGTAGGCAGCCTCTCTGAGGTTCAGTCACAATAAATGAAAAATCTGAAAATCTAAAAAAATCCCCCGAGAAGGAAACTGGGGCAGAATTTATGTTTGTTGAAGAAATAAGATTCCGAAAGTTGTAATCATTAACCCACATTGAAATAATTTTGAGCCTTTATATCCTTTTTTCTAAACCCCATCCAAAAGCCTGCATTACGGTCCAAAGGAAGACCTTCCGACCAATCTTCAAGAAATGCCGAGTCAAGCGAACAAAGGTCAATCACATCAGGGGCAACACTCCAGTCCGAACAAAGAAGAGTGAAAAACTCAAACCACCACGAGACTCCAAGATGAGAGAAGTCAAAATGAGAGAGTCTTATCGGTGAAAACCCGCACGGGCACCGTAAGGCGACGGTGAGTTGAAAGAAAGAAAGATCAAATGAGAGAGGCTTGTTGGCGAAAACCCTACGGGCGCTGCAAGTCGACTAAGGATCAGATCAAAGAAATGAGGTAGTAAAGACCGGTTTCACAGCAGAACTTTGCAACAAGAGTTGAACATCAACTTTGCTGTACGGAGAAGGCCAAAAGTGCGTGTCAAGGTCGCTAGAGTCGGTATTCAAAATCCGTTAGGTCATTCGTCTGTAGGTTTCTTGTTAGGAATTGTATTTTCCTTTCTTTTTATTCTTCACACTTTGTTTTACTCTCCTTCTTATCGAGTCAGTCAGGTCATAATAAGTATAGAAATGATTTCAAAATCTGCCACCAAGTTTTCCAATTGCACAAAATGGGATTAACACGACAATTGTCGTAGGACAGGGAATGACAAGGCCAGTTATTTAAGCCCACAAGAGCAACATGTGCAATGATGATCATGCAAGACACAAGGGTCGGCAAGATGCCAACTCAGGGAAAATATATCAAATGGAAGTACGGGGTTCGAACAGAGAGGGGATATATCTTCTGACAAGAGAAAGATCAAAGGTTGTCAAGTGGAGTCATCAAAGGAATCGAGATCGAAGTTTGTGGTATCCGTCAAGAAAGGGACAATATACATACCTAAAGAGAGTTGGATTTTGAACAAAGAAGAAGTGAAAATGGATAGTCGGTGAACAGGCAAGGCGCTCGGGTGGAAAGCAGTCACCATCAAAGTTCAAGGCCACAACCAACCACCGCATTTGAACTAACATATTTTTCTTTGCTTTGAAACAGGAGCATAGATGTTATTGGTCCGACAGAGCCAACAACTTCCAATGGGCATAGACTCATTTTGGTTGCGATGTGTATCTTACCGTATTGGGCCGAAGCAAAGGGCAAGTTTGCGCCAAATTGGCAGGGATTGTTTGTGGGGTCACGGGTGTTGTCCAATGGAGCATTGTATTTAACAGATGTTGAAGGAAAGTGCGTAGAGACTGTTATCAATTCAGATGCAGTCAAAAGATACTATGTATGATTCCTTTTCGATTATGTGTTCTGTATTGTGTTGTGATTTTGGAATTGAAATGACGAAGGCGTTTTATTCTCTAATCCAAACACTTTATCCATTGATAACCCCTTTGAGCCTAAATGAATGAATTCTTTCATATCCCTCTCTCGGAACCGCTTTAGCGCAATAAGATCGAAATTGCCAAAATGGAAAAAATGATGATGAAAAATGAAATAAAAAAAATGAAAAAATGAAAAAATGACTTAATGAAAGAAAAAAGAGAAAAAGACAAAGAAATTCGGGAAAAAGTCGAAAGAAATCCATCTAACTTATGAAGTTGGATGAACTACGTTTGACTTGATCCCGAAAGGGTACGTAGGCAGCCTCTCTGAGGTTCGGTCATAATAAAGAAAAATCCAAAAAATTCCCCACATATTGAAACTGGGGCAAAAGTTATGTTTAATAATTCCGAGAGTTGTAAATATTTTTAACCCTCGTTGAAATTTTGAGCCTTTATATCTTTCTTTCTTAACCCACCCAAAAGCCACGTTACGGTCCAAAGAAAGACCTTCTGATCAATTTTGAAATGATAACAAATACAACGAAGGAGGAGCGAAGCATCAGATAATACCCGTGGTACAGGAAACAAAATACAAAAGTAAAAAAATGAAAAAAGAAAATATAAAAAATGAGAGAGTCTCGTCAGTGAAAACCTTAGCCGGCACTGTGAGGCGATTGTGAGGTTGAGAGAAATAAAATGAGAGAGTCTCGTCAGTGAAAACCTTAATCGACACTGTGAGATGATCGTGAGGTTGAGAGAATAAATGAGAGAGTCTTATAGGTGAAAACCTTTCGAGGCACCGTAAGGCGATCGTGAGGACTATCAAAAGAGAAAAAGGCAACAAAAAAGAGTATCGGTTTGGGTCAAAGGCAATTCGAAGTCTGAATAACGATTGGAACGAACTGGGTCAGAGTTTAAATACATGGCATGGTCAGCGGAATCAGCCAGCAAATACCCAGATAAGTTCTGTCATCTCTCCAAAATACCCTTACCTTTCTTTCATTTTTTTTCTGCATTTTATTGTTTACCCTTTTGAGAGCTAACTACCAACTCCTGATAACGGAAGTTGAAACAACACTGGATCAGAAAGGATAGAAGATTGGGGAGGAGAATAAAGAAGCTTGGCGAACATGGCCAAAGAAAAGAAAACAAAACAAAAATGAAGAAATGAGAAAAATACAAAAAGAGTCTGCAAGGGACAAGAAGTTGAAAGCCATGCAACATGAGAGAGCAAAACAAAGGAAGCAATAAGAAGTGGGGACGGCAGATGCCAGTTGCCAGCAGTTTATATCTAATAAATTTTGTCTCATGCAGGAACAAATTGTCACTAATCACTTTAAAGTGAATGTGACCAATGTGGAAAATTTAAAATACCAAAAAGAGAAAGTCTGCCGAATAAGTGGAGAAATTCACAAGCAAGAGATAAGTTGGTAAAAAGAAAATACCAAAAAGAGGAAGGTAACATCTTTTAAAAGCCACTCCCCAGTCCTCAGGCTGAGGGAATATTTTCGGCATTTGCATTGCATGTTTAATTTACTGTTAGGCGCCCACCTTCAAATACGGGAATACTTTTCTGCATCGCATAGCACGTTTAATTTCCTGTTAGGCGCCCACCTTCAAATACGGGAATATTTTCCGCATCGCATTGCACGTTTAAATTCTCTGTTAGGCGCCCACCTTCTAATACGGGAATACTTTTCCGCATCGCATTGCACGTTTAAATTCTGTAAGGCGCCCACCTTCAAATACGGGAATATTTTCCTGCATCGCATTGCACGTTTTAAATTATGTTAGGCGCCCACCTTCAAATACGGGAATATTTTCCGCATCGCATTGCACGTTTAAATTCCGTTAGGCGCCCACCTTCTAATACGGGAATACTTTTCGCATCGCATTGCACGTTTAAATTCCGTTAGGCGCCCACCTTCAAATACGGGAATATTTTCTGCATCGCATTGCACGTTTAAATTCTGTTAGGCGCCCACCTTCAAATACGGGAATATTTTCTGCATCGCATTGCACGTTTAAATTCCGTTAGGCGCCCACCTTCAAATACGGGAATATTTTCTGCATCGCATTGCACGTTTAAATTTCTGTTAGGCGTCCACCTTCTAATACGGGAATACTTTTCTGCATCGCATAGCACGTTTAAGTTCTGTTAGGCGCCCACCTTCTAATACGGGAATATTTTCTGCATCGCATTGCACGTTTAAATTCTGTTAGGCGCCCACCTTCAAATACGGGAATATTTTCCGCATTCGCATTGCACGTTTAAATTCTGTTAGGCGCCCACCTTCAAATACGGGAATATTTTCCGCATCGCATTGCACGTTTAAATTCCGTTAGGCGCCCACCTTCAAATACGGGAATATTTTCCGCATCGCATTGCACGTTTAAATTCGTTAGGCGCCCACCTTCAAATACGGGAATATTTTCTGCATTCGCATTGCACGTTTAAATTACGTTAGGCGCCCACCTTCTAATACGGGAATATTTTCTCCATTCGCATTGCACGTTTAATTTCCGTTAGGCGCCCACCTTCAAACACGGGAATACTTTTCTGCATTGCATTGCACGTTTAAATTCGTTAGGCGCCCACCTTCAAATACGGGAATATTTTCCGCATCGCATTGCACGTTTAAATTCTGTTAGGCGCCCACCTTCAAATACGGGAATATTTTCTGCATCGCATTGCACGTTTAAATTCCGTTAGGCGCCCACCTTCAAATACGGGAATACTTTTCTGCATCACATTGCACGTTTAAATTCCGTTAGGCGCCCACCTTCTAATACGGGAATATTTTCTGCATCGCATTGCACGTTTAAATTCTGTTAGGTATTCACCTTCTAATACGGGAATATTTTTCTGCATCGCATTGCACGTTTAAATTCTGTTAGGCGCCCACCTTCAAATACGGGAATATTTTCTGCATCGCATTGCACGTTTAAATTCCGTTAGGCGCCCACCTTCAAATACGGGAATATTTTCTGCATCGCATTGCACGTTTAAATTCTGTTAGGCGCCCACCTTCAAATACGGGAATATTTTCCGCATTCGCATTGCACGTTTAAATTCCTGTTAGGCGCCCACCTTCTAATACGGGAATATTTTCTGCATTCGCATTGCACGTTTAATTTCTATTAGGCGCCCACCTTCAAACACGGGAATACTTTTCTGCATTCGCATTGCACGTTTAATTTCTGTTAGGCGCCCACCTTCAAACACGGGAATATTTTTTGCACATCATGGTTTATACAGTTAAAAAGCCCACACTGGGGCAGAAAAAGAAAAAAAAAGGTAGTTTTTTGTTTTGTTTTGTTTTAAGCAGGTTCATTTCGAGATCAAGAAAATCAACAAAAAAGAGAGTCAACAAGAAAAACAAGAAAATCAACAAAAAGAGAGTCAGCATCGAAGAAAATCAACAAAAAGGGAAGATTCTGCATCACCGGAAAGGGAAGAAGAGCAAAAGCTAGATTAGGAACAATTGTAATTGTAGGATCATAGCTTAGAATAGCTTCTTCATTTTACATTCCCCCCCCCCCGGTGTAATAAGGAGTAAGTCAGCAAGTCTCAACAGTGTCAATGCAACAGTGAGTCTGGTAGTTTTTAACTACCAGACCTTCCCGAACTACACTGACCTGATTCCTGTTTAGCCCAGGATATGTAGGCAACCTCTAAAGCAAGGTGCGGTCAAAAGGTTTTCAAAAATGCTTTCACGGAATGTGCCGATGTGCAAAAATCTCTCATTACTGCTCACTTGTCTTTGCACTGAAACTCTTCGTGTTCCCGAGCAAAGAGGGGCAGCTGTGAGCACGTGATTTTTGCACCGAGCAAACAATTCCAAAATTAAAATAAATATGTTTTTGAGTGCAATTACATGCCTTGTTTGAAATTGAATGCATTTTGTATGTTTGAATAAAAAAAAATTAGAAAAAAATCAAAAAATAGAAGTGATTAATTTGTTAGTTTAGTTAATTAGAAAATTAGCAAAATAGCCTAAATAGGAGAAAATAAAGAAAAATAGCAGAAAAAATTGCAAAAAATACTAGAAAATTAGAGTAAATAGGAAATTAGGTTTTGTAATTTTTCATAAAAAGAAAAAAAGAAAAAAAAATATAAAAAGAAAGTACATAAAAATCATTAAAATCGGAAAAATACAAAAAAATATATGTTGTGTAATAAATCTGGGCCAAATGTGATTCAAATGGCCGGCCCAGTCCCTAAGCCCAAAGGAAACCCGGTCCAGGTCTCTAATGGACTTGATCCCAGCCGTCCAACCTCGTTGATCTAACGGCTGGGATATTTAGTTGAATTTAGGTATTAATTAATTCAGATAGAAGTGATCTCGGCCGTCCATCTATGTTAATCTAACGGCTAAAGACCTTAGTCTCATAAACAATCGAACGACGCCGTTTTAGTAACGTGCGTGTGAGCCGTCGATCTTGATCATTTGAACGGTTGAGATTATCTCGGATGCCTTGGCTATATAAGGCTTTGGTCTGAATTCTCGCCCATTTTTTTACGAACCCTAGAGACCAGCCGCCCCTCTCTTCATCTTCATCACCATCGCCTTCATACAGAGAACCCTAGCCGGCCATGGCGGCCACCACTCACACGGTGGTCGCCGGCTTCCCTTTACCCCACTTCTCATCTTCTCCTTCTTCTTCATTTCATAATACACCCAAAACCCCAGAAAAATACCCTGTTCTTCGAAGTCCCGGTCACCGGAATCTACGCCGGTGACCACCAAAGTATGAAGATCCACCTAAAACCAATGCCAATCTCTTCCTCTCCACTTGATCTATTACCCTACCCCACTGGTTCCCCTCGAATCAGCCCCAATCGCCTCGAATATCCCAAAAAGGGTCGTCGGAACCCTAACTCCGGCGACCCCCAAACCTCAAATCACCCAAAGGTCTCGTCTTTTACCATCCCCTAACACCCCTTATAACTCAGAATCTCAAAAGGCTCCCCCTTTAAGCCTTAGAAGAAGAACCAGAGGAAGAATTGAAAGAAAAGATATCTGGAAAAGAATAAAGAAAAAGAAAACAAGAAGAGAGAATAAAGAAGAAAAGAACTCGTGAGTGAGTGAGAAAAAGAAAAGTAATAGGAAGCTTGGGGGACAGACCCCGCCAAGCTAAGTCCCTTTCCTTCTGTGCCTAATTTTTCCTTCGCTTCTTCTGCATGTTTTTGCGTTTTGCATGATTCTTATGCCTTCTTTGATTGTGTGTCTCACATATTAGTCATAGGATTTTTACTTGCTTCTCTTTTGTTTCTGTCCTCGATTTGGTTCTGTTTAGTTATGTTCTCTAGTTCGACTTTTCTATGTTGCTTTTCTCTAATGGTATTTCGTAGTTGATTTGCATATTAGTTTTAGGGTCTCTATTTCTCTGCTTACCATTTGCTCTTTTCTTTTCATATTAATCTCTCCAGTTCCTTCGCATGGTTAGTTATAAGTTTCTTACCTGTTGTTTCTTATTTTTCACATCTTTTGCCTGTGTCTTTGATGATTAAGTCATAAGGCTTCATAACATGTTTCTTTTGGGTCTGTTAGTGATAGAGTTCTTGTTTTGTTATGTGTCGACCTCATGGTTCTTTGCTTTAAATTCAGAGACTTCATCTTTTCCTTATCATTTTTACTGTCGAGTTCTGATCTTTAATCTGTATCTGCTATTTAAAATTAAGTTCAAGTTATTGTGGCCACTCTTGTTGCTTTTGGCTTTAATGATCTATGATGGAATTAGGCTTCTTTTTTTTCATCCTGTTCATCTTCATAATTGTTTGCTACCAATCATGTTAAGTCATAAGAGTTACCTTGAATTTCCTTTGCTTCTTCCATCTTGTAAATATTGTAGTCTTTGGATCTGTTTAGCTTTTACAGTCCAGCTTTCTCCTATTTGTCATGAATGCATAGTTTTGATAGTAGTTTAACTTCATTCTCTTCTCATCTTTACATTAAGTTGCTTTTTGAAGTATCCTGGTTGATCTTTCTTGTTCCTCTTGTCACTGTCTCTCCATGTTCTTCTTTTCATCATCTTCATCTTATTTGTCAGGCACTTGTGCTATATTTAGGATTCCTCTTCACTGTTTCTTCACGTCTCTTCTCTTCTTTATCTTCATCTTGATCCATCACATGCATACACAAGATTAGGAGTAGTTGATAACCCTATGCTTTACCTGTCCTGTTTGCTTAGCATGATCTTAGGGTCAATACTTGAAAGTGAATTCTAATTACCTTGCTTAGGTTAATTGAACCATGTTGACTGTTTCATGAGAATCTATGCTTATATGTGTAACTGTGCCATGAACCTTAAAAGTTCTAAAGTTCTTCAAATGTCATATGACTTGAGCTAGGAGTGATTAGGTCGGAACTAACATGGATTCATACTTTATCACATGTAGTCTAATAATATGAGTTAATGGACTGAAATTCAACCTTATCAATTGTTTTCTCTGAGTTTGGGTTAATTAATCCATTTTATTTGATCATGTGTGTTTCTGTGTGCAGTACATGTTGGTAATGATTAAGTTTTTGCTATCTCTTGTTGATTATGAATGTCTGATTAACTGGTCAGACCTTAGGGGAATTGGTTATAGTTGTTAGTGCTAGGTTCCTTGAAAATGGCTAGTTTTTAAATAGGTTAGAACTGAAATGAACAAAGTAGGCTATAAGTTAAATAATTGGCCTAAGAATGGTCAACCTTGCAAAGGGTTGACCAATTCTATAAGCCCTAACACACAGCTCACTGTTAAAAGTGGCTGGTTGTGCAAAGGGCTATGTCTGCAAATGCAGACTAGCCCAGGCTCTATATTGAGCCCTGAACAGCAAAGTGGCCAAACCTGTAAAGGTTTTGGGCCCAGCTGTTCAGTATATGGCTTTAATAGCCCAAGCTAAGTCTCAACCTGAGACTGGCTAGTTCTTAAATAGGTAAACATAATAACAAAGCAGGCTATGCCTGCAATTAGCTTTAATTTGAAATAATCTGGTCTTAATTGACTGGAATTAGAATAAAAGTGGCTAAAACTGAAATAGTTTCTTAGAATAAATCTGGCCAGCCCTTAAATACTAATGCCAGGGCTGGCCATTAGTTAAATAGGTGCAAAACAAGCTGAAAATTGACCTAGGTAGGCTAGTAAATCAGCAGTGCCCTTAGGGGCATAATTGGGTACTAAAAAGGTAAAATAGTAACTAGTTAGAACTTAAAAGGGTAATGGAGTCATTCATGCTCCTGATTTCTGCAATTTTGCAGAGATTTAGGGGTATAATGGTCTCCTAAAAATGGGAAATCTGTAAAAATCTCAAACCCCTAAGGTCATACTAGTAAAAGGCCCTAAAAGGAATCTTTTAGAACCTTCCAGCACATGCTGGAAGGGTTTTTCATAACAGAAATAGGGGCTAAAGTGCATAATTCATAAATTTAGGAGGGGGAAGTGGGATTAATCCCATACTTCCTCCCCAAGTTTTCAGCCCTAAAAAATATCTATATATACCTCTAAGAATGGGGCTGAAAGGGGTTCCAACATTTGAGCAATCTGAAATTCATACTTAGGCTAATTATTGAGAAGAAATACTAGGAAAAACATAGCAATTTAGCAATAGTGTTTCTGGTATTCTTCGAGTGAGAGTTTGCTGATTTCGTTGTTTGCTGGGTTCATTTGCTCGTTAATCTCTGGGTTTCTTTGTTGCTGTGTTGCTGTGTTGTTCTACGCATTTGGATCTTCACTCTACTGTTGCATTCATTGTTTGGGTCTACTGCTGTTACTTACCTGCCTCCCTTAGAACTCATTGGTTTCTTTGCTGATTCAGGTACATTTTCTGTCCAAATGAAGTTGTATTGATGCTTTTGACGAAAAATGAAGATTCCAGTTTAACTTATGATATTTTGCGATTTAGATTTGTAATTCATTCATTATAGTCTTCTGTAGTAGCTGAAGAACAAAACCAAACAAAAAAAACAATGTAATAGCTAGTATATGATGGTAGTAATGTAGTAGTAGTATGTCACTTAGCTTAATTAGGTAAGAACCTTAAAATATAAGTTAAATATATCATACTCATTGGTCGTTCTTCATAAATGCTTCATGAATCAGAATCACTTAGGCAACAACTCTGCATTTTAATGCAGACAAGTCTCGAAGTAGAAATAACATAAGGGAAAATTGACAAGTCACTTATAATAGGATCTGTGATACAATATGAATGAGGACAAATAAGAGTCAGCAGTTGTGCATACACCATCAAGTCAGTTAGCTTAGATAAATTGTCATTAACGAATAATTAGATTGTTTAAATACAGTCTTATAGAATTAAAACAAAGGTAAAAGTAGCCGGTTAATTTGGTTGTTCTTTCATTAATTAGCTGTAATCTAGGATTAATAATTGATCTTCATGTACAGTGATTCTACTCTTTCAATGAATAAAAGCAAGTCTGATTTCATTTCTTAAAACTTGTTGATTTACGTTGTTTCTAGTTCTTTGCATTTATTGTTGTTTTATAGTAGTTTACTACCGATTAGTTTGGGCTCAATATGCAAACGAGATTTGAGTTACAACGTGAAGTTAATGAAGCCGGCAAGTTCAAACCCAAGGCAACCTGGATCGAAGATAGTCCATGGAAAATCCAGGCCCAATAACAACAAACTACACGGGCCTGGGATTCTTATTGTTAAGATACGATTAGGGAAAAAACAAAATGTAGAAAACATAGTTAAATATTAGTATCCTTTAATTAAATTGGGATGAGCCTCGCCCGAATAACACCGGGGCCCCCATTTAGTAATAGAATAACATAATAGAACCGGAGAGGCTAATAGCGAACTCCATAGCCTCTCCCAAAGTTAAAAGCCGATATAGACTATCTTAAGGCCCGATTTTAATATATCTTCCTATGAACGAGTGTGCACTTGGTGCGACTCAAATCCAAATCTCGGCAAAGCCGAAATACACCAAAAGTCATAAGCGTACTGGTTGCGGTATGACTCGAGGCGTGTTTCCGCGATGTCGCAAATTCCTAAAAAATAATATTTAACTTAAAAGCACATTATGTTGTTAAAATCTATAACTGAGTCAAACAAAAGTCAAGAACGACAGTGGAGCGACCGTGCTAAAACCACGGAATCCGGGAGTGCCTAACACCTTCTCCCGGGTTAACAGAGTTCCTTATCCGGACCTCTGCTTCGCGGACATTTCAAGAGTCAAAATTCCTCGGATTCGGGATTAACCGGTGACTTGGGACACCATTGTCATTCCCAAGTGGCGACTCTGATTAATCTCTAATAAAATCCCGAACCGATTGTCCTTTAAATGGAAAAACTCCTTCCCTTACGTGATTTTATCCGTTTCGGGTAATTGAGCGTCGGGGTATACCCTACAAGTGTATTTATACGCTCTTAAGTATGCGGGGTAGTAAAAAGGGAGGTGTGACAGGTATAATTCTTGAAATTCCTTCCACACGTCTATATGCGCACTCGAGCGCTTAGTAATATATTTGCCATGATGGCTTGTGACTCACCGATCGAGGGGCGAGATATAATCTCCGTGAGCTCATGTTGGGCCAGTAGGGAGGACTTGAGGCCGGACCTTTGACTATGGCTTGAGCACCGAGGTGCTGATTTTGTGAGCTGGTATTATGAAATTTATATGATCAGTATTGTCCTTAATTGTGGAAATGGCAGCTTGATAATGGGTGAGTCGTTAGGTGTTCGACTCTTATAGTAAACCAAGATAGCTATTTGTATCTGCATGTAATCATATTCTGTGGTGTCAGAGTTCTAATAAGGCACGAGTGGATCTGTCAATAAGACAGCTAAATTACAGCTGAATAAGGGTGAATGACGCCCAAGAATGATTTTACAGTGTTCAAGATTTTGCTTGTAACAGTCATGTGTCTTAAGGTTGTATATGTGGCTAGATATTGTGGTTTCGTTAGAAGGGATCAAGACTTGTGATATGTTATATTAATCATGGGATTCTAGGTATCTGTATTGGAAAGTAATGATAACGAATTCAGAATCGCAGGAAGTTCTTCAAAATAAAGTATTGTAGAAGGTGGTACTTCTGGGAAATATTTGAGAAAGTATTCCGCGACTATGAGTCTTAGACTGTGTGGTCTTGTGTATGAGTCTCGTGTACCTGATTTGAGGTATTGTGATGCTTCAGTAAAGGAGAATATTAAATTAAAGATGAATCAGAAAGAAAATTAGGATAAATGGAATAGCTTGATAATAAACCGAAACAGTATGATATAGACACGAGCAATTCCTGGTATGTGTTTGAAGTAGTGAGTCCTGTAGGTATTGTGCAGCAAAGCTCTTGAGTGTTAGCAGTTGTGTAGCTCGATGTGGGTAGAAGGACTCAGTCCTGGCAGTTTAGTTTTTGCAATGGAATTGGGAGAAAGAGTTCGTGATGTGTTCTATCGTGGTTTGAAAATGAGTATATTTCCTGATGGTATGCGAAGCATGAAATATGTAATGATTTTTCTTCTATATGGGATCATGAAGGTCCTTGACTAGTTGAGTGCGTCGATGTTTGCGGCGTAGGAGAGAGATAGAAGTATCCATGTATCTTAGTGTAGTATGGTATATGTGATGTGTTATGGAAAGTTGATAATGGCATGTTCAAGGTTTTGAGATCAGTTCATATTATATGGGAAGTCGTTAAAATTCTCAAGCAGCGCGGGCAGCTGCAGATAATCTGAGAATCAATCTTTCTGGTGATTAAGGAAAATGGTACTGCTGTTCTAGTGATTTGATGGGGTATATGTTAAAAAGGGCAAGGTGATGTAAATTGATAATATCTAGTAGTATTGCGGTATTCTCTTGTTGGATCGACTGTAATGATTGAGTTGTTGATGGCATAGGGAAATTTCTGAATGCCTTTCGTGGTATGAATGGATGATTGATGCGTGTTATGTATTCGTACGGTGGAGCGTGGAATCAAGCATAGTGATTCATGTGCTATATATGTGTTGGAGACTAGAAGTTCTTGTAATCTGCCTACACAGTGGTGGTATATCGTGTGTATCGGCACCGCTTAACGGTTATTGGAAATTGGAAGCCCTAGTGGCTCTCTCTTTACTTGATATGATGAATATGGGTTATGATATTTGATTGCAGACTGGTTGTCATAAGTCAGATTATCTAGACTAATATGATATGGACTATGTTGGAAAAAGCCACAAATTGCGTAGCAGAGTGCATCAGATTATGTTCCAGCAGGGTAGATGTACCCCAGGACCAGCGGACGGCTGGTAGGTATTGCTTTGTCAGTTTGGCCTTCGTGGTGGATGTCAGTGCAGAGGTTTCTGCCATTGATTTAGTTTCAGTATGGAGGAACTTTGTCGGATGTGTTTCTTATGGCCGAGCTTGAGGCTATATATGTCTATTGTAATGAGCAACTTGACTCGATGTGCATTTCCTTTGGCGAGATTTATGCGTGGATCGGGTGGCACGCCGCCATAGGTATGGTATCTAGATCAGGTGGCACGCCTCCACGGGTATGTTATTGGAGCGGGTTGCACGCTGCAACAGTGTGATATGGAGAATAGTTTCTATATGTTACCTTGTATACAATACTTCCTGGCTTCTGAGGAAAAGTCTGTATTGGGTACCGCTCGGCGAATAGCACATCGCTTGTGTCCTTTCAGGGTTTGATAATGTATATTAATTGTATCACCGTGGGTGTGATTGATTGCTTGAGTTCAGACCTAAATATGTGTGTGGCTGACCGTTTTGAGCATGGTGACTTGAGGTGCTTCATGAGTAATAGTGTTTGGATAGAATCATGAGTCGTGGCAAGGCCATGTGATGTGATGACCTTTCGAGGAGGATTCGGGTACTCTATGATGTGAGACGGGATCTCAGTTCTATGTTATGATGGTACGGAGGAATTGAATTACAACTCTTTTGTTTGAGTCAGTTGTTATGATTTGAGTATGTTCAGACGTTTCTTATTGGAGCCTGTGTTGTGCTTGTCGCGGCTTAGGCCGGTATTGAGGTGTCATATCACTAGTGCAGTGTATTATAATCGAAATGACCGTTGGAGTCATTAATGAGTGCGAGCATATGTGATTTCAGCTGGCTAGAAAGGTAATATTGAGGTTTGGCTTCGAGATCTATTGTGGTATTAGTCAAAAAGGAAATGGATTCATGAATGGTTGACCTGAGAGATAGATTCGATATATCGCGTGTTTCGGTTGCCGTGTGCAGTATATTAATGTGTTGGAATAAGACTTTAGCTAATGAAAAAGGTTCTTATGTTGGTATTTGGTTATTGCGGGCAATTGTTATGGGTAGATGCCATCATCTCGAGTGTTTGGGTTGTGTAGAATATCATATGATCCCACCTGGAGTGTCATGTATGGTTTATTGCAGTTGGTTCTGGTTTATTCTGAGTATAGACGTGGGGTTCTGATCTGGTGTGTGTGGCTTAGGGAAGTGCAATGTGGTTTATGGTTTGGATGGGCTGTGAAATTCCAGCTATATTGTGTATCAGACTTCTGTGAGATAGGGTGACATAGGATCTCCCCGAATATATGCTTGGTAAGGTCATTCAGCTATTGGGTAGCTTCTAGTAAACCTCTTGGTCCGCTCAAGGACGAGCGTTTGTTTAAGTTCGGGAGAATGTGATGACCCGTTCCGTCTTCACGTGAGTTACTGTCCCGTTTTTCCCGTTAGATGCTTGTTCCTGTATCAATATATGTGTTTGGCGAGCTTGAGTCAATTCGGATCGATTTTGGCAGGAAAATGAGACAAATAGTCTCTTTGAAGAAGGAATAGTTGGGAAAAGTAAATCGGATATTGATTTGTGAGTTAGAGGGCTCGGAATCAAATTCTGATGGTTCGGGTAGTTTCGGGGGATCATTTGTGTCTTAGGGGAGTGATCGGAATTGAATTTGGAGGTCCGATGTAGAAATAGGCTTGAATTGGCTAAGTTGGAATTTTGGCGAAATCCGATCGATAGGTGAGATTTTGATCTAGGAGTCGGAATGGAATTCTGATAGTTGCAGTAGCTTCGTTAGGTGATTTTGGATATGTCTATAAATTTTCAGGTCATTCAGACATCGTTTGGTCGGGTTTTTGATTGGATGTCGATTTCGGAAGTTTTAGTAGAAACTTAGACTTGAATCCGCCTTGATTTGATGATTTCCGTGTTTAAGGGTATGTTTTTATGATAGGAACAAGTTTGTGTCATGATTTAGAATGGATTTGTATTTTTTTGTTGAGGTCCTGGGGGCCTCGAGATGTTTTCGGAGGGTTAATCGGTTGAATTTTGGAGTTTTATAATTGCTGGTGTGAATTGCAGCAGAGGTTTCGCTTCTGCGGATGGGGAACCGCAGAAGCGGCTCCGCAGAGGTGACGTTTTGATCGCAGATGCGATCCAGGGCTGTTAGTGGAAATCCCACAGAAGCGGGAGATTTTCCGCAGGAGCGGTATCACAGGCGCGTGTAGAGATCCGCAGAAGCGGAAATGGGCTGCTGGGTAGGCTCATAGAAGCGGAAGTAAAGCTGCATAAGCGGTCTCGCAGGTGCGAGACCTTGACCGCAGAAGCGGTGAGGGGCCTTGGTGAAGGTCACAGAAGCGACCTGTTAACCGCAAAAGCGGTCTCGCTTAAGCGAGTCATTTATCGTAGAAGCGAAAGTGCGTATGTGTTTAATGAAACAGAAGGGTTCGAATTTCAGAAGTTATATCTCATTTGGGGCTTTGATCTAAGAGGCGATTTAGGCGATTTTGAGGAGGAAATCGAAGGGATTCATCAGGTAAGTATTCATGGACTCAATTTATGCTATTATATTGTTAAATTATGGAGTTAACACCTGAAAATGGAGGATTGAAGGTGTATTAATGGAGGATTTTTTTGCTCTAAGCTTGGGTTATTGAAAATCACTGATTTGAATGGGCAAACGGAGTCCGATTTTGATAAACTTTATATGCATGGACTCGTGGAGAGATACGGATTTTGAAGATGTGACTTTTGAATTTTTTTGAGAAACGGGTCCGGGGGTCGGGTTTTGGCAACTTCGTGATTTTCGGTGTAATTCGAGTTATTTCGATTGGCTTATGTTCCTTTAGCCTATTTTGATGTATTCTTATTGGTTTTGATCATATTTGGCATCCGAGGAGGTTGATTTGCGAGGCAAGCGCAAGGCGAGCTAGGACTTTTGCCGATTCGAGGTGAGTGATGGTAATAGATGATGTACTGAGGGTTTGGAACCTCGTATTTGCACTATACAGTGCTATGCTGAAATGGAACACGAGTCATGTGACGAGCGTGGTGGTATTGTGACTGGGGATTTGGACTTGGTCCTTCCTGATTGATAGTTTACTGTGCATGTTGACTAAAACTGAGCTTATATCTGTATTATTGGGCTAGTAGCCATGTTTGGGGCCTTGTGTCGATCCGTAGAATCTTGGGGAAGCCTGTAGAACTAAATGACCCCTATATCATCTTGAACACATACTCTCAGCCGTATTCATAGTTGTATAGCATGACATGAACCAATACTAGATGTGTACTCTAAGTGAGAATACCTGGGGTTGAATACCCTGTTCTAGCTAAGTGGGCCCTAGAGGCCGAGTCTATAACTCTATATTGACTGAGAGGGGTCGAGGACCCACTGTGAGGTATTGATACACTTATCGGACTGGGCTGCACGCTGCAGCAGTATATACATATACATATATTGGATCGGACTGCACGCCGCAGTAATATATATATATATATATATATATATACACACACACACACATATACATATATGTATGTATGTATTGGACTGCACGCCACAGTAATATATATGTGGATCGGACTGCACGCCGCAGTATCATAGCGCTTGGGCTGAAGGAGCCCCTCCGGAGTCTGCACACACCCCCAGTGAGCGCACTATATATTATTGGATCGGGCCGCGCCGTAGTAGTATATCTATTATGTTGGATCGGGCTGCACGCCGCAACACTATATATATATATTGGATCGGGCTGCACGCCGCAGCATTATATATACATATATATATTGGATCGGGCTGCACGCCGCAGCAGTTTGAGTGAGGATCGGGCTGCACACCGCAGCAGGACTAGAACAGTGATGGGATCAGTATGAGACGGTAGTGGACTGGAACCGAACTTATCATTATAGAGATGACTTACCTGTACGGTTATTCTTAGAACTGTTTAGTGATAATACATGTGTTCTTACTTTCAGTTATTATTTATTATTGCTACTTACTGAGTTGAAAGATACTCACCCCACTTCCTGCACTTTATGTGCAGATACAGGTGTTCAGGAGGCCAGTTGAGCTATATGCAGCTGCTATTTTACTGCTATTTGAGGAGACATCGAGGTAGCTGCCGGCGTCCGCAGGATCCGATCTCTCTCATTTCTTCCATTTATGTCTTTTATTACTCTATCTAGACTTGAATTGTATAGGATGTTTTCCTTTTGTTAGAGGCTCAGACTTGTGACACCGGATTCGTTGGGCTGTATTTCATGTAATTTGTTTCCGCATTTGTTGTTTAATATTATGAAAACAGGCTATTAACCCCAATGGATCAGTATTAATTAATAATTGGCTGGTTATCTGGAAAACATGATCGGGCTTGCCTAGCAATGTGTTGGGCGCCATCGCGATCGGGATTTGGGTCGTGACACGTCCGCATCTATGAAGTTGGGCTGGGCTGACTGGGACCAGTTTTGAGGTCTAGGGACCGCTCCTGAGGGTCCGCTTCTGTGGAAAGGGAACCGCATTTACGGTTCCTAGGATCCTCACCCTTGGCGAGAGCTTGACTGCTTCTGCGATCTCGCACCTGCAGCTGACCAACCGCATGTGCGGTTATGACGGATACCTGGAGCTTTAGCTCCTTCCAAAAAATTTCAACTTCACTAGAGCCTCGTCTGATTGATGCTCGGGTCCCGCCCGAACATACCGACAAAGTTTGGAATCATAAACGGACTCGCTCGAACCCTCGGAACGCCAGAAACAACGCTAAATCTAATAATCACCCCCTAAAACCAATTGAATCAAACTTATGAACTTCAAGTTCTTCAATTTACTTCCAATGCGATAAAACACATTTACACTACTCGAATGGACACCAAATTTTGCGTGCAAGTTTTAAATGGTAATACGGAACTATTATCGATCTCGAAACTCCGTTCGGTCCTCGATAACACAAAAACCGCTCCGAACCAAATATTTAAGAACTTCAAAATCCTTAAGGAATCAACTTTCACTATTAGACGCCAAAATGCTCCCAGGTCATCCAAAACCCGATCCGGATATATTTGGAGTCTTCAAATCTAGATTCCGAGGTCGTTTACTCAAAATATTGGCCGAAGTCAAACTTGGCCGTTTAAGCCAATCTTAAGGAATCAAGTATTTTGATTTCAACCCAAACTCTTCCAAATCCCGAACTAACCATTCCCGCAAGTCATAAATTAGTAAAAGCAAGTGCAAAAAATTTTACTTGGGAAAACGGGGTTCTAAAAAGTGAAACGACCAGTCGGATCGTTACAATAGAAGCGTGGTTGCAAAATATATTCTAAGCCTCATATTTGTTATTCTGCACTTACTAATATTTTGTAGTTGCAAAATATATAGTAATACTAGTATAAAAGAAAAACAAATCAACGACTTTGTTATGCCAAGGATTATCAATTCAATTTTTACAATCTGGAAAAAAAAATATCATACACTGAATTAGTATAATGGGGTCTTGCAAAAAAAGTTGATAATCCCACCAAATAACACAAAAAATAGATACAAAAAATAAATAGTTTATTAAAATTGGGTGAAGCATTTTAATCTATACTATATCAAAAGTACGAAGGCCTTTATCGAAATGTCATTCGTCTTTTTTATCCTTTAAAAATTAATTTTATATTGAACGAAACTGTCATTTGAATTAAATTTTTAATATTTAGGACTTTAAAATAACTAAAACTTTACTTATTATTCTTTCTTTATTTAACTATGTTAGAAGTTTTGAATTTAAATATTCCTATTCAGACACTTATTATTGTCTTTAATTGTGGACAAAAATACACACGAACTCCTTCGATTTTTGGAATGGTAATTTTGGTAAGTAAAATTATTTTAAATCCCTTGTAATATGATTCAACTGGTAATACACATATTGTATGTTAAAATCAAATACTTATACAAATATATTAAACAAATATAAAAGTGTTATTTTTATTTTTCAAAATCAAACAGATTTAAACCTAGGAATTATTTCACAACTAGCTTATTCTAAAATGCAAGAAAGAAGCACGAAGGCCCTTAGCTGATATTTATTTTTTTTAAATAGAGTTCACACTATACAAAATAATTATTTGATTATTCTCCTAGCTAACATTTTGGTGTTTGAATTAAATCAAATTTTTTATTTTTAAATTTTTCCTTATTTGAATTAAGCAAGAATTCTTTACATTTAGGACTTTAGAAATTTTACCTAGAATACATATAAGAAAAATGCTAAATTAAAACATTTTGTTTCAAAGGCAATACATTAATTTACAATTGTGCTTATTTCCGTCAACTAGATGAAAAGGACTTTTTGTTTGTTAAAAAAAAATTATTACAGAATTTGACTTTAAGAAAAAATAGGAATAACTTTGAAATTCGTCTCATAGGAATGAATATTTGCCTTTTAGCGACATAATTTGTTTTTATTTTTTTTAGTTGCCCTGTCTAAATTCTATTTTATAACTACAACAACAACAACTATCCAGTAAAAAGTGGGGTCTGGGGAGGGTAATATGTACGCAGACCTTACCCCTACCCCGAAAGGGAATCCTTGGCGCTTTCCGCGCCGGGGTTCGTTAATCACCCGGCATGCACGCAAGCGCGCGCGCCGGGGATAGGAGGGAGCCTTGCGGACGGAGGCCGAAGCACCCCGGCCGCGCCGCTGCCCAGTGTTTAAACAGGTTCGCGGGTCGTCTATTTTATAACTCAAACATATTATTCTAATAAATATTTATATAATTTTAAAATTTTATACTCATTGATTTAAGGTACACGAGCAAAGCGCGTACCATGAGACTGATATTAATAAGAGCAAAAAAGTGAGCAGATTGCTTTAATGGTTTCACCACAAGCGGCACCACCCCGCTTGAATGTTTAACAAAAAAGCCGTCAACCCGCCCAGCACTCGCACAAAAGCAAACCCATCCCACCTCGCATCAGAGAAAATCAGCCGTCAACTCGCTCCGATCCATTGCTATTCCTAATCCCTACATAAAATGAAGTTAACTGGTTGAATCTGACATCCATGTCGATTAGAAATACCTTATTTTTCTATCTTTTCTTTTCAGAGTGTTTTATCTTTTTGTTTTTTTTCTTTGCTTTCCCTTTTGATGAATGGTCAATGACTGCTGGTTGGAGAATGTTTATTTGTTTTGAAATTAGAGCTATATTATACCCCTTATATTGAACACCAAAAAATTCTCTTATTATGTGTAGTAACTAGTAAGTGAGTACTTCGATGTGTTGATTAATAGTCAGAGATAGCTTAAAATAAATAGTTCATTACCAACCAAAGCAATTTATCCATAGCAGCTCGATATTAAAGTGAAAACTCATGTTAATCATAATTAAGTGATAAATGTGCATATGAATGACACGTCATGTATTTATTAGTTTGGTTTCGATATATTCTAGGTGCCGTTAAATTTCTTCAGGCATTAGTTTTTTACCAGGTGCTTAACTTATTTATTTTTATCCGTCTCGGGCGACTGTCCTTGACATAGTTTAAACTATAAATATAGTATATGTGATAGCAACACGATAGAATTCAAGAATTACTAAAGAAAAAAATAAAAAACGTGTGGAAGCTAAAAGAAATTAAAGAAACGAATAAAAGACTAAAATTAAAGAAAGGTTGAATTCAAGAAACTCTGAATTCAATAAAGAGTTTCTTGAATTCAAGAAAGTTGAATCCTTTAGCTAACAAAGAACTAATCGCCTTTGGTAAATTAATAACAAAAATAGATTGTGAAACCCGGCCCTTTAGAATAACAAGAACAACAATAAGCCTAAACTTATCACCTTTCTTGAATACCTAGAAGTGATCTAAGATTTCGAAAAAGGTTTAATTCTTACCACCTTAAGTTGAGTCTTGAAGGTTGAAGAATAAATCCAAGAGTAGTCACACAAGAGTGCAAGAAAAATCTCACAAGTTTTATTGATAATAATCTGAATGATCTACCTAAAAACAAAGAAGATACCCTTTTATATAGAGGGTATTCACGAAATTATACTTAAATATTAGGAAATAAAGTCCTAAACTACTTTGGACAACAAGTCCAAATAGGAAAAGGTAAAACTCTAGGAAACCAAAACCAAGTCAATCTTGGAAAGTAATTCTACCAATCTTAGGAAAAGGAAAATATTTACCTTAACTAACTAGGAAAGCAATAAATATCGTCCCATAATATATGGAAATAAGTCTCAAACTAATCTTGGATAGAATCTTGAAAATCTTGAATTTGTAATTTGCAAGCAACTTGGCACCAACTTGCACTCAACATCTAACATGCCTATTATACCTTTCTTGGACATCAAGTAAGTCATTTGTATGCTATTAAAACGTGGTTTTATGTAGGACTTCATGGGCTGTAAGTTTTGAGCACATTTAGGTACGAAATTGGTTAAATGACCTTGTTTTGCAACTTTTTAACTTGAGATCTTGTTAAAGGCTCTCTTTGCGATTCTAAAGTTTCATACTTATCCTTAAATAGATTTGAGCTTCCTAGGATGCTATCAATATACCCCAGCATATGTTAATCATAAAATCGATTTCAATCAAGATGAAAATAGTCAGATGATCCTCCTGCCTGTTTCTAGATTGTGATCTGCTACTTTATCCGAAAGATGCAAAAAATTTTGTGCATAGCTATTAAGATGGGAGTACATCTTGATTAGCCTTTCCTGGCAATCTTTGTGAATGATAAGCATGGTAAAATCAGGGGGAGATCGTACAGTTCCCTACCAAAGTACCAAAACAAACTCTCGCTGGGAATACCTCTTCCGTGCATATTTAAGAGAGCTCTTATACCTACTACAATATGGTTGTTGTCTTGTTGACGATGTTCTAGTGGTCAAAAGTACAAAGCTGAAGAAATATAGTCCAACGGGATTGGAGATGGACGAGCCTCAGATAGGGCTCACGTATGAGTATAACATAATTGAAATCCTTCTGCATGAGTTTGACACTATACTGATCCTCAACTTAAGTCTTAAGATGAAATGAGGAAACTAGTCCCTAAACAGATGTAGCCGGAGAATTGTATAAAATAAGCCATGCCACAATCCAAAGACAGAAACTAGGAGTCGCATCTTCCCTAGGAAGCAACTGAAATTCAGTTCACCAGTAAAGATCTCAGATCAATGTTACAACTCGCCAATTCAGCCACAAGAAGGCACAAATCTACATCTACAGAAATTTTGTAAGTCGAGCAAGGGCAGCAGCAGAAAGAAATGACACCTCCAGAATAAAGAGCACCAAACTGAACAGGCGAAACGCCAACATCACACTGTTACCACAATTCATCAAACCTAGTTCTAAAAACAAATTTGCAAATGTCACTAGAGTAGATGACCAATCAGCTGACAGTGGAAGCATATGAATGTACAAAAGTTATGTTGCCACAGCTATCAAATAATAGGATCTCGAATATATAATCATTGGCTGCAGCAATCATCTTGTGAGATATTAGAAAAATATGCCCGACATTTGTCCAGTTCTAGTTTTGTCCAATAGTTTGGGGGCAAAGGGTGGAGTTAGCTTCTGATAAAGGCACTCTGCAGAAGCCAAAAATCTCAATATGAATCCAAGAATCACAAGCACCAAATGGATATAAAGTGATCGCACACATTTACAGAGCTAGCACGGAGGACAATAGTTCAAAGAAACAGTAAAAGAGGACTCCAACAAGAGCAACACAATCGAGAGTACCACCTATGAAGAAGTGCAGTTGCTGTTACAGGCAGGAAGCAGTCTTTCAGTTTAAGAATGGCTTAGCATGAATTATCTAAACATCATTATGCTTCATCAGTTTGGAACCCTTTTTCAATTTTGGCCATATCTTATGAATCGAGCAAAACCACTGATGAGGGCAAAGATAACTGAATTGATGACTTCCATGTGACCATAAGTTATCTTTTTATCAGACGCCCAACCAAACAGGTCATCAAGAACCTTGACCTTGAGTAAGGCCAGATATTCCAAATTTAACTTCTAGAACATGCAGAGTGATAAGAAACAATGAATGCCAAAAGTGATGAGTAACTATAGAAACTTACATCCCGAAGAACCACCTTAGGAGGAATCTACTCATTCTTCAGCCAGTAACGTGTTATCCTGAAAAGAAATTACAGACTTGATAAAACTGTCAGAAATATGCATCAGAGATAAAACTCTGCCAAACATATGCATCATCTAGAGATTTAAAAACAGGTTAAGCAGACTAGTAACTTCCACATCTCAAGTGGCTCGAGCCTAACTTGTTTAATACTCAATATCTTGCCATTCAAAATTTGCAGTCAGTTGCAAGGATGTAGCTTTCCAGAGTATACTGTTGTGTATACAATTCATAATGAGACCTTAAATACTGATTACTACTTTTGACCCACAGTCAATGCAGGCTAATGTGCAACATTTATATACACAACACGTCAATGCAGTGAATGAAATATGTCTACTCATACTCAGAAGTCAGAACCTCCTAATACAGGGAACGGGACCAAAAAGAACTTAAAAGAGGGACATCTGAGAGCAATTCAGGAATTAAAAAAAATATATTAATAGGAGAAACAACCCTTTCCCGGGCTATTGTTTCTAAAACAGCTTTAATTAACTGATTAGATTTATTTCTGGGAATGGAAAAATAGACTAATTAGAATATCCAAAACAGAAACCAACTATAAAACCTATTTGTGGGTACAAAATAGGGGGAGAGAGACTTGCCCTGACATTTCTCCTGCCCAATAACAAAAAATTACCAGAGCTAATCAACGAGTGCATATAAAGAGCACATTAGACACAACCAAGACAATGCTTTCATCATCTAGAGGTTGAACCCGCAAAGTAGAATTAACTAGCATAAAGGCAGAGGACAGAAGTCAAAACTGGGAAAAAGAACTAGAAAATAAAAAGAGAAGATTTGACTGGTAATGTTCAAACTTGTTTGCAAGATCATTGCATGGTTCATAACACTACAAAGATAGCCTGTTTGGCTTACCCCCTAAAAGGAACTATTTGATCTGTACAAACTTTAACCAATTGTGAATCCCACCCCTAACAATCTACACTCACGAACTGACTGACAAAAACACCATCTTGGACATCAGAAACAATCACATACATTAATGACAGAGGACTTTGCAAAGATCTTCAGTGGAGAAAACTGATTCAGCTTTGACAAGGAGTAAATATTGTAATCCGTTTCTCCCCTTAGACAAAAAATAGCAGGCACTTTCTTCAAGCACTACAAAGAGAATCTCATGGCACCATTGAAAGTACTTCCAGCAATATTTTGGCTAAGAAACAGTTCGCCCATAACAGACAGATGCAAGGTAAAGATTCTTTGCCCATTTCTCCTGCAGACAGCAATATACACAGTTAGCTTAGGAAATAGTAGGCGCACACACACACACAGATGTGGTTTTCAACGAAGAAAATTAGACAATTGGTTCAACAACCACCTTGACATGAGTGCTGGGAAACGCAGAGGTACGAAGCGTCTCTTGCGTTTCATCGGTAGGCTTCCTTCTTGGTATACTTAGAACAAAAGCAGCTTGATCCAAAGTAGCTGCAGTCGCTGTGATACGATAACCACCATCCCATCTCTTACGGATCCCTTCACTAGGATACAGAAAATCCAATTCCACTGTCTGATAATTCATAGAAGCACATGAATACTCAATTCAGAATTAAGACCATGATGCACATTACCCATAAAACATAAAAAGGAAAGAAAAGGTTTAAACCTGATCAGAAAACCCAGATCCGCGAGACATAACAGTTGCCCATCTACTTCCAGCAGTTGCCATGGCAGTGACGTAGAAACCCTCCTTCCATTTTTTGTTTATCCACTTAAATGGAAAGGACTCGCTGACTTTGTAAGACTGCTGAAGATACTGCGTACCTGATAAACCGCAAAATTATATTTATCCGCTCTAATTCACACAACCACAGAAGAAATGCATGTATAGCAAGTCACTGAAGTTCCTCTAACCCTTTGACATGACAACTAAGGAGCTCCCGTTGCTAGCTCCTGCTACAGCACTAATATAATAGTTCCTCTCCCATTGCTCCATAATCCATTCCTATATTCAAACAGAAGCACATAGGATTAATCAAACTCTATATCAGTAAAAATTTTGAACCACATCTGAATCATGCAAGAGTTTAACAAATATAGCATATTAAATATGGAAGTATGCAACATATATTTATATATTATGCTTTGAGATTGATCACCTCTCTTCTCTCTCTTTTCTCTCTTCTCTCACCCTCCCCTCCCCACCTCACCTCTCATCTCTCTCCCTCTCTTCTCTCCCCCCACCTGTCTTCTCCCCCCCTGCCCCCGCCCAGCCCCCCTTCCCCTCTCCCTAACTCCGGCGAGTCGCCGGCAGCCCCCCCCCCCGTTCCCCCGCCTTTTTGTGTGGTTGGCTTTGGTTTGTGCAGGTTTTCGACGGGACGCAACAAAATTACCCGTCCCGATAAATCTCAGGATAGGCGACAAGGCGACTTTGCGGCGTTGGGAGTGAAGAGCTAAGCAACTCCGTCCAAGACGTGCAAGGGGAAGCAACACTTGACCTCGGGCGCACCAAAGCCTACCTTCAGGTTTTTTTTTCAACTCCCGCCTCTCGTTTAACCTGTACACCTTTTTCTTACTCTTGCTATTATTTCTTGTGAGGTTTTCTCTGTTGCTATCTAGTGCATCATTTTCGTATCTCCCTTTTGTGCGTGGGTGCGTCATTATTCTCCATAGCCAGTTGGAGGGATAGTGGCCGCAGCGGGGGATGTAAGTGCAAGGTCATGTCCTCGGGGGTGGGGGCGGTGGCGGGGGTGAATAGGGGGGTAGAGAGCGGTTCTGCGGGTAGGGCGGGAGGTAAGGGTGGGAAGAGGGTAGCGGACGCACATAGGTTAAGGATCGGGTCGTGGAACATAGGTACTCTCACGGTTAAGTCCGTTGAGTTGGCAAAGATTCTTCAGAAAAGGAGGATCAACATAGCCTGTGTTCAGGAGACTAGGTGGAAAGGGACGAAGGCGCGGGATGTTGACGAGTTTAAGTCGTGGTACTCTGGGGTCGTGGGGGGCAAGAATGGAGTGGGCATCCTGGTGGATAAGGACCTTAGGGAGTCCGTGGTGGAGGTTAGGCGAGCGAACGATAGGTTGATGTCTATTAAGTTGGTTATCGGGGGTTGCGTCCTCAACGTCATCAGCACCTACGCACCACATGCGGGCTTAGATGAGGAGGTCAAGAGGCGTTTTTGGGACGACTTGGATGAGTTGGTGCGTAGTATTCCCCAATCTGAGAAGTTGGTCATTGGAGGGGACTTTAATGGCCATATTGGGGCAGATACTAGTGGTTATGGCGAGGTGCATGGTGGCTTTGGCCTTGGGGTTAGGAACGGAGGAGGCTCTGCGCTGTTGGAGTTCGCTAGAGCTTCCGAGCTTCTGATTGCTAACTCGACATTCCAGAAGAGGGAGGAGCATTTGGTCACCTTCAAAAGTTCGACGGCGAGGACTCAAATCGATTACCTTCTTCTTAGAAGGAGCGATAGAGGTCCTGTGCAGGGACTGCAAGGTTATTCCGGGAGAATCCCTTTCAACCCTTCATAGACTCCTAGTGATGGATGTCGGAATCTGGGTGAAGAAGAAGGAGAGGGGTGCTCGGGGCCAACCGCAAATTAGATGGGGTGCTCTGACTAAAGAGAAAGCCGAGGAGCTAGAGAGGAGGTTAGTCGAGGGTGGAGCTTGGAGAAGTTCTGGGGTAGCAGACGCAATGTGGTCAGAGACGGCGAATCTGGTTAGGGAGGCAGCGCGGGATGTACTTGGGGTAACCAGAGGCTATCTAGGCAGACATCAGGGCGACTGGTGGTGGAACGACGTAGTGCGAGGAAAAGTAGAGGTGAAGAAAGCTGCTTTTGCGAAGTTGGCAGGGAGCACAAGCGAAGAAAGGCGGGTGAACAGAGAGAGCTATAAGGTGGCAAGGAAGGAAGCGAAATTGGTTGTCACGGAGGCTAAAAACGCGGCTTTTGGTCACATGTACGAGGAATTGGGGGAGAAAGGCGGGGACAAGAAGTTATTCCGGTTGGCCAAAGTAAGGAAAAGGAAGGCGCGGGACCTGGACCAGGTTAGGTGCATCAAGGATGAAGATGGTAGAGTCCTGGTGGGGGAGTCTCAAGTCAAACAGAGATGGCAGGCGTACTTCCGAGACCTTCTCAACGAGGAGGGGGACCAAACCATAGAGCTAGGGGAGCTGGGGCATTCGGAGCGTCATAGAGACTTAGGGTACTGCAGGCGCATTAGGGTGGAAGAGGTCGTGAGGGCTTTGCGTAGGATGAGTAGAGGTCGAGCGACCGGGCCAGACGAAATCCCGGTGGAGTTCTGTAAATGCATGGGTAAGCCTGGAGTGGAGTGGCTCACCAGGTTGTTCAATGCGATCTTCGGGTCCAAAAGGATGCCGGAGGAGTGGAGGTGGAGTACAGTGGTGCCTTTGTATAAGAACAAAGGGGATATCCAGTGTTGCGACAACTATAGGGGCATCAAATTAATAAGCCACACCACGAAGGGTTCGGGAGCGGGTGATCGAGGCCGAGTGAGGGAGTCGACATCTATTTCCGTGAACCGGCTCGGCTTTATGCCGGCCGGTCCACTACGTAAGCCTATCCACCTTGTCGCGAGATTGGTGGAACGAGCTCGGGCATATGAAGAAGGACTCGCACACGGTGTTTATCGACTTGGAGAAGGCGTATGACAAGGTCCCTAGGGAGGTACTATGAAGGTGCCTGGAGGCTAAGAGCGTGCCGGAAGCCTACATCAGAGTAATCAAGGACATGTACGATGGAGCTAAGTCCGGGGTTAGGACAGTGGGTGGCGACTCAGACCATTTCCCGGTGGTTATGGGGCTCCATCAAGGATCTGCGCTTAGCCCCCTCTTGTTTGCCTTGGTGATGGATGCTTTGACGCGGCATATTCAAGGGGATGTTCCTTGGTGTATGCTATTTGCTGATGACATAGTCCTGATAGACGAGACAAGGGTCGGTGTTAACGAGAGGCTAGAGCAATGGAGACAGACTCTCGAGTCTAAGGGGTTTAAACTAAGCAGGTCTAAGACAGAATATCTGGAGTGCAAATTTAGCGCCGAGTCGAGCGAAGTAGGCAGGGATGTGAAGCTTGGAGCCCAGGTCATCCCCAAGAGGGACAATTTCAAATATCTTGGGTCAGTGATTCAGGCGGATGGAGAGATCGACGTGGATGTCATCTACCGTATAGGGGCGGGGTGGTCAAAATGGAGGCTTGCATCGGAGTCTTGTGTGACAAGAAACTACCACCAAAACTCAAGGAAAAGTTTTATAGAGCTGTAGTTAGACCTGTCATGTTGTATGGGGCGGAGTGGTGGCCGGTTAAGAACTCTTATGTTCAGAGAGTGAAGGTTGCAGAGATGAGGATGCTCTGGTGGATGTGCGGGCACACCAGGTTAGATAAGATTAAGAATAAAGTTATACGGGAGAACATTGGGGGTGGCCCCAGTGGACGAGAAGATGCGAGAGGCGAGACTTCGGTGGTTCGGGCATGTGCGGAGGAGAAGCCCCGACGCCCGGGTGAGGAGTTGTGAGCGGCTAGCGGTGGTCGGTGTGAGGCGAGGCAGAGGGAGGCCTAAGAGATACCGGGGAGAGGTAATTAGACATGACATGGCCAGGATGCGGATTTCCGAGGACATGACCCTTGATAGGAAAGTCTGGAGGTCTAGTATCATGGTTGTAGGATAGGGGTTTCTAGATTTTTCATACTCCTTTGCCGGGGTGTGAGGCGTGGTAGGGCCGCCCATAGATGATTAGTTTGTATTCTCTTTTGGTAGTCATTTCTGGTAGTCACTATTTTGATATCATTGCATGTCTGTCTCTTTATGGTACATATGCATCTTATGTTTAGATAATTTTTATGAGGTATATGCTGGAGTAACTAATGCGGTTTTTGTTTTTTGTTTTTGTTTGCCTTTTTTCCATGCGCCGAGGGTCGATTGGAAGCAGCCTCTCTGCCCTCTTGGGTAGAGGTAAGGCTTGTCTACATATTACCCTCCCCAGACCCCACCTGGTGGGAATATACTGGGTTGTTGTTGTTGTTGTTGTTGTTGCTTTGAGATTGATCACATTCAGTGATAGATAAAAGACCTTGTGAAGAAAATAAGGTGATAATTTGTAGGCTTGAGCACTAAATCCAGTCCCTGCATCCATGATTAGGGCCCACAAGTTCGAACAGGAGGCCACACTGCTGATAAACAGTCCATCCTCATTTCCTTTCTCAATATGCTGAGATAGCCTCTCATCAGCAACGTTATAATGATACCTGCAACCCAATGTTGTAGTCACTTTATTTTTCACAAGCCTTAAGCAAACAATTTTTTGGGCAAAAGAGTACAACCTTTGCTTCATGGGGCGACGACCATTGTAAACACTAATCCACTGTGTTGCAGGCATTCCCATTCGCACCTTCTTCTTTGGTTGTTCATCATCATCTTCTTGCACTGTCAGTCTGCCTCTCTTCTGTCCAACTTGATATATAAGCTACATAGATCAGAAACTTGTTAGAGAAATCTAGCTTCTGTCAGTGATTCAACTTCAGGAGTAGCCTGGTATTAACGAAACATGCAAACTACCTTCTGCGCACCATCAGTGTTAATTGGCCTAATGTCTGGATTTGGACCTACTATTCCATCAAATAAGGAGATATATTTAGCATAGTTGGGCTCCTCATCAAATTTTAGGTTCAAAACATACTCCACAAAGTGTCTAAATGGAGCCGGGCAGAGGCAGCAAAGAGTTTCTGGAGAAGTTGCCATCTTTTTCTTACAGACAAGGAAACCTTTATTATCACCCTAGTACACAAATTTTCATTATCAGAGAATAAGAGAATCCATAGTAACAAAATACAGGTATTAAGTAGAGAAAATGCATACCTGGTAACCCTGCCACGGCAACTTGGCTCGGAGAAGGAAAACGAGTGTGTAAGCCAGAGATTCTAGATCATCCCTCCGGCTTCCAGTCCGTCCAAGATGAGCATGCACACTAGCATACCTTACAGTTCCTCTGAAGCAATAGTTTTCTAACTAGTTATTGAATGCAGAATGTAAATGCAAAATTATAGGACACCAAATATAAAGAAAAAACAAGCCGAACTGTGAATTATTGTACCTAAAGACATCAGGTCGTTGATCGTATTCAACATGTAGACCAGTTGAAGTGTCACGCCACCTTGTTGCTGCAGTATTTAAACGGCAAAAGAACAAGCATTGTATTAATAGAGGAAAATGAAGATATCGAATGTAGATCGAGATTCATATACATTTTCTTTTTAGATAAGTTCCAATGAAAATTATACCTAATCCAAGGTCAACTAGAAACAATTTTTTCTCGTCAGGATTCCCAGGTGGTCCAAGAAGAAAGTTCTCAGGTTTTACATCCCCATGCACATACCTGCAAAAAAAAAAATAGCAGCCAGAATGACAAGACTTACTTCAGAACCAATAAAGACTGTTACTTTCCTTGAAATGCTGAAATTTTTGCACCATTGTGAACACTCAACAAGATCATGTCGAATATGTTCAGCACTTTGTGGGTGCATAGACTTCAACACATAAATAAATGTAGGTAGAGAAACCTTTTATTCTTATGATTCATAGTTGATGACATCTACTTGTTATGACAAGACAACTTGATCTCTTCTATAACAACCAAACAACAATTTTCCTCTGTTCAGAGCAAAGCTCCATAGATCTAGGCTATATCACGATTACACAGAACTTATAATCTCTAAAATAGAACAAAGCTATCCAGACGAAGTAAGAAAACAATCATTAACATTAGAAAGATATACTTACCCTCTAGAGTGCAACTTCTCTAATATTGAGATAGCTTCAATGGCAATGCATGCTACCATTTCGGTAGACATCCTGAAATTGGCAACATTAAAGATCCAAACTTAGAATTTGGAGGAACAAGCATATGATATCAAAAGATAAGCTCCTGAGTACAGATAATGGAAAATAGATCTCACGTATGGGAATTGTTGTTCCAGACATCCCATAAACTAGGACCAAGCATATCCATGACCTGCAATATTATAGGATATCAGTAATATTAATGGAGATTTGAAATGAAATGCAACTTGAAACAAGAATAAAGTAACTCAACTACATAAAAAGATCACGTACCATAATGTAGAAATCACCTTGACGTCCCTTATAATGAACACGGGGTATACCATGACTACCACCAAGGGCACTAGGGGAAAAAGGAAATGGCATGAATTATTAAGATAATGTTATATCAGGTATCAATACTCGGAATAAAAAACGTCCAGATATAATGATAATGATAAAAATAAAATGAAGACTTACTTGTAAACCTGCCACTCATAAGGTGGTCCATAGTTACAACCTTTGCTACTTCTGTGCTCAAATTTTATGGCAACCTAGAACCAGAAAGACAGTGTGATCAATTTGCATATCAAAGAGAGTCCTCTCCAACGTATTCAGCAGAAAAGGTAAATAAAAGCAAAAAAGTAATGTTCCACCTCTATGGCTCCAGCACCAGTTCGTTCATGAGGATTTGTTATATTTACACGACGACCTACGCACACTTGACCAAATCCTCCTTTACCAAGCTTCTTCTCAATCCTATAAGTTGGTGATCCGCCAACCTGGACCTGTTACCCGCACAAGGAAAATAGTAAACTCAACAACTTAAGTTGAATCCTTCAATTAGAAACTACAAGGAAATTTTGAAAAAAAAAAAAACGCAAGAATAGCAGCAACAAAATTGTTAGCGGAAACGTAAAAGATTTGACATCAATGTGTTTAGTGCGCTCATGAAATCTTTGATTTTTCATTAGATGAATAGCACTCTGACTATCACATTTAAGAGTTGATTCCAGCTGAACCAAACTCAATTCCGCCACTAAACCTTTTAACCAGATAGCTTCCTTCACCGCCTCCGCTGCTGCCATGTATTCTGCTTCTGTGGTAGACAAAGCGACAATCGACTGCAGAGTCGACTTCCAACTAACGGCACTGCCAACGAGGGTAAAGATGTATCCAGTTGTGAGAAATCATCAATAAAAGTGAGAAGATACCTCTTTCCGCCCTTCGATGGAAGTTTAGAGGGACCCCATAAATCTGAATGGATGTAGTCTAGCACTCCATCTGCTGTGGGGTATGGCTGACAGTCCTATGTCTTGTGATCCCATGAACCTTGCATAATTCATTAAACTCTTCATTGCAAAACTCCAAGCCATTGTGTGTGCGAAGATACTTGATTTTCCGCTCCATTTGATTTTCAACCAAAACCTTCCACTCTTTAAATGCTTCAAAAGCATCACTTTTTACCTTCAAAAAATACACCCAAACCTTTCGTGAGAAATCATCAATAAAAGTGAGAAGATACCTCTTTCCGCCATTCGATGGAAGTTTAGAGGGATCCCATAAATCTGAATGGATGTAGTCTAGCACTCCTCTTGTCTTGTGTTTGCCAGTGCTGAAGCTGACCTTCTTCTGCTTCCCTAGAACACAGTGCTCACAGAAGTCAAGTGTGCCGATCTTCTCACCTTCCAAAAGGTTACGATTGCTCAGCATCTCCAGTCCACGTGCGCTCATATGACCCAGTCTCATGTGTCATGATCTTGCCTTATCATCATTAGATAACTGCACTGTAGATGCATTTGCAGAGCCAACAATGGTGCTTCCGGCCAATGTGTAAAGGCCGTTCTCCAGCTTGCCTTTCAGCATTACTAAAGAACCTTTAGTCACCTTCATAGTTCCTGCTTCGCTCATGTACCTATAGCTTTGTTCATCCAGAGTGTCCAAGGAGATCAAATTCTTCTTCAGATCAGGAACATGACGGACTTGTGTAATAGTCCTCACGACTCCATCATGGCAGCGAACTCGAACCGAGCCAATGCCAATTATTGCACAAGTTGCATTATTGCCCATTACTACGGTTCCTCCACTTTTCTCATAGCTGCTAAACCAGTCTTTTCGGAACGTCATATGCAGAGTACAAGCAGAGTCTAACACCCATTTGTTTCCATAATTACTATTATTACACGATGTTGTTAGTACATAATCATTATCAAAATCATGTACCTGTTCAACCGTAGATGCACTCGCTTTTCTTTGGACTTTGACATTGGGCAATCTCGTTCGAAGTGCCCCTTCTTGCCACAACCCCAACACTCTGTATTCTTCTTGTTCACACGAGACTTTGATCCGTACTTTGATTTGCTCTTTCCTTATTGGCTAGTCCGGCCTCTCACAAAGAGCCCACTTGCCTGGTCATCTCTGTCTCATTCGATGTGTCTCCGCACATCACTAGAGTTAAGTGCCTGCCGCACTTGCTCAAGCTTGATAGGCTCCTTGCTATACATCATTGAATTCTCAATATCACGATATCCCGAAGTCAATGAAAATAGCAAAGCACATGCAAGCGTCTCCTCTTCCCTTTTAATTCCTGCAATCTGTAAGTCCATGACAAGTTTATTGAACGCATTTAAATGATCTTGTAACGAAGTACCTGATTCCATCTTAAATATATGAAGACGTTGTTGTAACAACATTCTTGTTGTCACTGATCGGTCTTGGTATAGCCCTTCTAGCTTTTCCCATAACTGTTTGGCCGTCTCTTCGGTACCTGTACTCACCTCACAAAGCACGTTAGGTGCAAGGGATAGTTGGATTGCACTCAATGCATCCCCTTCAATCTTCTCCATGTCGGGAGCCGATATATCCTTAGGATACTTTCCGTCAATAGCATGGATTGAACCTTCCCTCCGTAGTAACGCCATCATCTGGATCTTCCAGATGTTGAAGTTGTTGCGTCCATTGAATCTATCAATTTCAAACTTCATGGAACTCATCTTTGCTTGTTCTTCCTCCTTGGATCGTTATAGAATCCTGCCGCTCTGATACCAATTGTTAGCGGAAACGTAAAAGAAAGAACACAAGATTTAACGTGGTTCGGATCAAAATAATCCTACGTCCACCAGAGAACAATTGTCTTTCTATTATTTACAAACGAAGGGGAGATTTCCCAATTACACTTAAGAGAATTTCTCTCTTAACTCTCTACTCACAACAATATATTGTATTGTTTTTGGGATGGTTTCTACAAATGAAAGACTGCATATATTTATAATGGTAAGGACCTCCTCTTGATGTCATTGGTGACATCAAACTACCTCCTCTTGATGTCATGGGTGACATCAAAGGAGAAGCTTCCTCCTAGCATTCATGCCAACTCTTTCCACCAACTCTTCCAATTGCATGCCATTGTTGACTAAATCTAAACCAACATTTTCAGCATGTCATTGTTGACTAAAACATAAACCAACATTTTCAAAAATCCTCCATGCTGACAGCATTATGATGATCGGGATTCTGTCCCATACAGGAGCACACATTCTTATCAAGTCACAAAAGCACATTTATCCTAACAATCAACACTAATAATGACAAGCGTAACAAACAACAACAACAACAACCCAGTATAATCCCACTTAGTGGGGTCTGGGGAGGGTAGTGTGTACACAGACCTTACTCCTACCCTGGGGTAGGAGACTGTTTCCAAAATAAACCTTCGGCATCCTTCCCTCCAAGAACTCACCTTGCTCTTGGGAAGACTCGAACTCACAATCACTCAGTTGGAAGTGGAGGTTGCTTACCATGAGAGTAACCCCTCCTGTCTTTAATGACAAGCTTAACAGTATATATATTTATCCTAACAATCATCATTAATAGTAACAGCATACTTTTTTTTCTTTATCGTGGTACCCTTTTTTAAAGGAACTAGCTCAATAGCATAATTCTCATCAGAGAATCTATATTTGCATAGCTTAATTTACAAGAGAAACTTAGTAAATGCCAACCATGTTAGACATAACAAGGCAAGTAAAGAAACAACTCGCAGATAGCACTCACGCGTCCTTTCAATCCGTTCCCTCAAAAAGACCTCAAAAAGAAAAAAGAAAACAACTTTTCATGCAATAAAACAGGTGACAAAAAAAGCAAAACGGTCACAAATAAAAAAAAAGAGAAGCTACTCTGGTTTATGTAACTGTGTACTAAAACAGCTCAAAAAGACAGAATCTTTCCAACTTCATGCTCTAAATTATGCACAAAATTCATCACCCATTTTAGATGATGTGAAAAACAACCTTAGTTTCGCAGAAACCAGAAACCTCCTACGTCACATCCTCATCACTTACGCATATCGCTTAAAATTACTAACAAGAAAAAAAAAAGAGAAAAAAAATAATTTAATATAACCTAAGTGACACACTGATTCTTCATATGTTGCCAAAATGAATACTCTATTTGCCTAACTATTTAGGAAAAAGAGTTCATTTTCGCAAGCTCAATCTTTGAGACTGTGGCAAAACAGTTTATTGAGAAGCTTTTACCCAAAAAGAAACTAGTCTTGAAGATTTTCATACTCAACTTTCAAAAATGAAAATTGTAGAAAACATTTCTAAAGGATTGCTTAAAGCACGCTTAAGACCTAGAGCTCGGAGAAGCCGAGGTTGTGCACTTCAGATCCATTAATCGTTGCTTTAGTGTAGGCTTCAAGGTGCTAAGACGTGAGGACCTTCACCAAAGAGTTCCTATCTTTACAAGCACATCATATAGCTATAACTTAAATATAGTTTCTAAATTCTTTTGTCCTAACAACTATGTTTGTGTTTACAATTAAAAAATTTCTGCATTATATTTCTAATTTTTTGTTTTTTCTTCATCCGCACTTTTCTGTGCTAAAGCCCCTGTTTTGATTGTGAGCTTAAAGCTCCAACAAACTTTGGTGTTCTCTTGGATTTACGCTTTTTACTACTTTGTTTGCAAAACTATCAAAAGCACGTTTCCTAAAAACTATTTTTCTAAAAACACAAACGAAAACCATTATATATAATTAGTATCATAATCAAATGGACCTATAAATGAAGCAAAAAGAATAGAGTTAAGAATTCATAGAATCATGCACCCTTTCAGGCAATGGAGGTGCGTTGCCTTCGTCCTCCGCGCCTCCTCCCAAAGCTTTATTTCCACTTCCTCCGCCACTCTCATACTCATCCATCTCCTCGCTCTCCTTTTCCTCTTCACCAGTTCTCTGCGACGCCACTGTTTTCTTCACAACATCTTCAACTGCCACAGCATGCACTACGTCGTTTTGCTTCTTCCCCCCTCGCCTTTTCGGCGTCGCGTGTGGTGGTGCGTTAGGAGCAATCTGTTGGACGTCCTTTTTTCTTCTTCCTCCCTTGCCTTATCGGCAGCGCGTGCGGTGACGGCGCGTGTTGTGGTGCGTTATTAGCAATCGGTTTTTGATGGCCTCTGCGCACTGCGCTACGCAGTTGAGGCATAACAATCGTCCATCAACTTGTTGATAACCCTAAACCGACCTTCACAGACGACTTCTAGAATCTTCTACAGGCAAATTCGGAGTTTTTGAAAATCGGAGGACCTGTTAGCCCGGGAAATATAGTGTGTGTTTGTGTGTGTGAATTAGGGTTTTGGATCAGGGAAAATCTTTGTGGAGGGAAATGAATAGCAAAAATGGCTCCACAACATAAATGAGTTTATATCCAGAGAGAGATGGAGAAGAAAGACAAAGCAACTCTCTTTGTTTCCTTACTTGATTTTTGTAAATTGTAGATTTAATTAAAAAATGTTAACATCCATTTAATTATATTAACTCCACGGTGAAAATTATATTAACTCCACGGTTAACATCCATTTAGTTATATTACATTTGGAGTAACATGTTCTAAGAAAAGTTGATATGCTAGCACGTTCCTCTATTTAAAATCTAAAGCCCTATAAATATTTGAGTATCAAAATTGAGAACCTTCTAATTTTATTGTAGGATTTAACATTGTAATTACATCATAAATAGGGATATGAAAAAATATTATTTAAACTTTTCTTTTATTGCATTTATAGCAAATTTATAAATTCCCCACCCTTCGAAAAATCCATAAATAATTCACATAGTGCTGCAATATAAACTAAACAGTTTGAAATAGTCGGATAATATTGCTCGGAAAATACATTTATAGCAACTTGAAAATGTTCTAAAAAATCTATAAGAATTTTAATATTCGTCCAATTTTGAGTTGTAAGCATTTCATTATAATTCACACCCCAATCCGAGCATTGAACGTTGCATTAATTGGGTTCCTATACTCGTAAGCAACTACTAATCTTTTGTACATACAATTACATCTAGTGGGGCAAGGTTTAGGAACCTTTCTTTCCCTAAGGTCATATTCATCACATTTTTTTAAAATACTCCCTAAGTCTACTTCTACGATTAGAATTAAAAAGTCAATTAAGAGTCATTCTAACCTTTTCAATTTCTAAATTTAAAATTCGCATACCATCACCGATAATTAAATGATAAATATGATAAATACATCTAATATGAAATATATTACTAAATACAAGATTTAGTGTTGTTGTAAGCATGCCTACTGCACTAGTGTTGCTAGAAGCATTATCCATAGAAATTGATATTATTTTATCATTAATGCAAAAATATCTACAAATATCGCCAACAGTGTTAGCGATAAACTTACCTGTGTGACGTGAATTAATTATTCTATACGCAATTATGCGTTTTTGTATTATCCGCTCCTCATCTATCCAGTGACTAGTAAAAGTTAGATAATCACAATCATTATTACTTCTACCAATATCAGTAGTACTGAAAATTCGATTACTTATATGACTAAATAAAGACCGTAAATATTGTTCATATTCGTGTTTATATTTATAAACATTGGCCTTAACTGTTGCAAGAGGCCAACCTTTATATGTAGGATTATAAACTTTTCTAATGTAATGCACCCAATTAGGATTAGAAGGAAAAGTATAAGGTAAGCACATAACAGTAACCATCTTAGCTAATTCTTCACGTTTTTTATTTGGATCATAATATAAAATACCTCTTGTCACAGTGTTAATTCCAGGTTAGACTATATTTGAACATGTACTAGGGTTAGCTGCATTATCTACATTTGTCCCCTCTAGCTGCACTTTCATTTTGAAATATTTAACTTTTTTCACTAGAGTGTGTTAGTATGTGCCTAGTCAAACTACGCTACGCTCTCCAGTAAATTTATGCACCAGCAATTTTTTACAATTATTACATTGAGCCTTATTTTATTCTCTTATTTGAGTAAAAAATTTCCAAACTAATGATGCTTCTTGGCGTTTAGAAGGTTGTCTATTAAAAGTAGGTATTTCTACATGTGGGTCAGGCGGTGCATCAGTTGGGTTATTAACAGGACTAGTAGGTGTATCATCTAAATCTTGTTGGGTTTCATCAAAATCCGATTGAGTTTCAAATTTAAATTAGGATAAAGAGCATTCATAATTTCTTCATCTAATTGATCACCTGGTGTAATATTGTGGCAAAATTCAGAATCCGTAAATTAAAAATAAGGGTTATCACTACCAAAAATAATTGGAGCAGCAGGACGGGTAACGGGACTAGGTCGGAAAATCGGGGGAAGGGTAGTTGGTTGACGACTACTTTCACCCATTTTAGCTTTTCCCTTACCACCAAACATTTTTTTCAAAGAAAATGCCACATTAATTATAATTATGCAAACTAAAAATCTAAAACACACAAAATATATTCTTAAAAATTAAGAGTTGGAACGAGTTTACCAAATTGCCGAACAACTTCTTGAAAATTGAAAATCGTTAAAGACTTGAACATCAATTCACCAACTTCACAAATTTTCACGAAATTGCAATAATAATATAAGCACTTATATAAGAGAAATTAGATATAAATTGAGAGATATTGAGATATATTGATGAATTGGTGAGTAAAAATGAAAGAATTAGGAGGTATTTATAGTTGAGAATTGGAAAAAAGTGTAATTATATAAAATTTGGGGTTAAATTAAAGTTTTGGGGGCCAAATGGCTATTTTTGCAAGTTCCAAACGGTCAAATTGGCAGCCCCAACGGCTATTTCTGAAATTTGACCGTTTGGCCTTTTTTTAATTTTTTTTAAATATTACCATTGAGGCCCGACATGCCGCTAGGACCGGTCCCGGGCTTCGCAGTCCCGGTCTCGTGGGCTCAAAGTGTGGAACCGGCCCGCCACGGTCCTAAAAGACCATATGAGTCCGGTACACCAGGACCGGCCCACCAGGCACGCGGTCCCAGTTCGGCCCCGGTCCAGGACCGGTCCACAGTACACCCTTAAGTTAAACAAATACTACTGTTCTAACTTATTCTACTTTTGTTTAAAATCAAGCACCACGTATTTGCTTTTTCTACTCTTTGTGGGTGTTTGGACATAAGAATTGAAAAATTCCGCAAAAAAGTATTTAAAAAAAAAGAGGATCAAGGAAAAATAGTATTTTAAATTAAAATATGTTTGGACATATATATAATTTTGGGATATTTTTAACTTTTTTATTAGTGAACTGAAGTGAAAACTTTTAAAAATAATTTTTTAGAATTTTAAAATTTTTAAAAAATTACAAAATTATGTAAAAATTAAAAATAATATGGCCAAACACTGATTTCGAACTTTTTTTTTTTTTGAAAAAAAGTTATGGCCAAAAGTGTTATTTTCTTAATCAGGGAGATGATATTTCAGTTCTTAAGAAAAGGGAAGAGATTGGGTGTATTTGTCATTTGATATTTTGATCCATATATAGTGTTCTTAGAATTTATTATAAGTTCTAGAACTTCGTAACTTTTTCAATTTTTTTAATTTTGGTTGAAAACTTCCACTAGTGTGTAATGTTTATGAGAATTATAAAGACATGCAAAATGCCTATATAAAATATGATTCACATGTTATAAATTGTATTTTAATACAATTTGCAATTCAACAATAACAATGACAATGATTCAGTAAAATTTCATTAGTGAGGTCTGGGGAGGTAGTGTATACACAGACCTAACCCATATATGGAGAGAGTTGAGAGGTTATTTCTGAAAGACCATCTACTCAAGAATAAAAAAAGACAAAAAGAGATAATATATGTACCATCCCATATAGCAACAATTTGCAACTGAGAAACAAAATTTATCATAGCAATTGAGGAACGACTTTAAAAATTGCTCTTGAGAAACGCAATATAAATCACAATTGAAAATGTGATATAAATCATAATTGAAAAATGCGATTTTGCAAAGTGAAATGCAATTTAATGACAAAGGCGAGTATAAATCATAGTTGTCAAATTGAAATTATGAATCGCAAACAAGTGCGATGTGAGAATTGCAGCGAACAATACAACTTATATCGAATAACATTTATAATTGCAATAGAAAAATAATTTATAAATCGTAATAGATAAATGTGACTTACAACTTATAAGCAAATTGATAGATGTAACTTATAAATTACAATTGACGAACAATACTTTTAGATTGCAACTAACAAATGCGACTTATAAATCATTGTTGACAAGTAGTGTTGACAATCAATTTTGACCCTCCCTTTTCATAAGTATTTTTTTATACTTACTAATTCTTAATAATTTACTAAATATATTTTATATATTTTTATCAAAAAAATTTGTTATATTATTTTTAGCCTCAATATTTTAAAATAAAATATAATTTATTAGCGTTAATATAATTTATTAGCGTTAATATAATTTAACATATTTATTGTAATTATGTCGCTATTGTTATTTTAGTTACTTAGTCACGCAACACAGCTAAGCGGGGACTTACAATACACCACTGCTCGTTATACTGTAGACGGTGCTGGAATAGACCGTTCCACCACCTTTGAACCAAGTCAACTCTTAAATTAAAGGATATAAGGCTGAGATCTACGATAACCTACTCATAATATTATGATTGAGTCTAGATATAATCATGACATACTTATTGTAGTTACCGGAGTTTCAACATAGATATGAACAAACTTAGCCGGAAATAGTTCCGACTATCATCAGAAAAAGATGAAGAAGAAGGGAGATCGGAATAGTACCTGATCGGAAATGCCGACGATGTCACCAAAAGACACCGGATAATATAAACACAAACTTTTATTTATTTGAGAGAATATGTTACAAGAGAGAGAGATGAGAGAGAAGAGAGAGTTTGCCAAGACTTGGCTTGTTCCAAATGAATAAGGGAGTGGTCCTTATATAGACGGACCTGGGGAACAAAAGGAATCTCTATGGGTCCCACATTCGGGCCCTTACAAAAAGCAGCCAATTATTTTGTCTGCTGATAAGAATAAAACAAATAAAGCGGACAATTTTTCAACAAGATTATTATTACATCTTGTCCTTCCCTTTCTGTGCTTGTAGGTATTGTTCTATTTGAAGAATTTTTTCTTCTGTTATAGAAGAAGGTGTTTCTGGTCTTTGCGACTCCTCTAAATCCGTATCTGGCATATCTCCAGTACTGGAATTACTTCTCATTGAAGAATCTGATTTATCAATTTGGGAGAGGTTTTTTAACAGACTTTGCTCTACCTCTTTTAAATAATTTCTGATCATTTCTTCCCTATTGCCTTCTTGTACGGAGATTCTCCTGGCAATATGAGTTACTGAATTGTCAGCTACCAATTTCTTCGGCTTTATCTTGTATTCAGCAACTGAATTTTTAATCTGATTAATTAATTCGGTGCCATAAAGCGTTTTTGTTTGGGGATCTGTCTTCATCAACTTGTCCCAGAAATTGGTATAATAGACTCGGTATAGGCATGGAATTTGTTCTTCAGGGGAAGTATATCCTACTTCTGGTATCCATTTACAAATCCATGGAATAGAATATTCAATAAAGAAATACATCTGGTCAATAGTATCTACTTTGCAGATGTGTTCGGATAAATATAAATCCGTTAAAAATGGCGAAACTGCAGTCCAATCTTTATAAAAATTTAGGAATGATTCTGGTAAAATTTTTGTGGTAGGACCAAAATATGTCCACCATTTAATAAACCAAGTAGGAATTGGTTCATTAAAAACATTTGAGCAGATTTTTATCCACCAAGAATGTTTATGCTTTTCATTATTGTAATAAAATACTTTTGAAAAAGCCTGGATATAATCCCAGTAAGTAAAGCTTGTAGGAGTTTTATTTATTAAAACTTTCTTTTCAGAAATCGTAGAAATTCCCCAAGCTTCAATTGTTAAAATTCTTTTAACAATCAATTTGGAATACTGGTAAGTTTTGTTATCGTTACCAGTGAAGTGTTGAATATCAACAGTGCCCGTAGCGATTAACAGGTTCTCGTAGTAACTACGTTGTTTGTATGATTCACCCGAAAAATACAATCCCGATGTAAGGTACCGTTGGCATATTTCCCACGGATCCCTTTTCATATCAGAAGGCTCAATAAGAAATATCATTTCTTTTGATCCTTTATTGAATTCCTTGGAAGGCGTATCTCCTTCTTTCATCATTGAAGCGAATGTATCACTTTGCTTCTGAGAATCAAGGAAAGCTTTTAATTGTCCATATAATGGATGACTTTCCGGAATATTGTCCAGTGAAATTGCTGGAGTTGAAGAAGATTCTCCAACCTTTGAATTGACCAAGGTTTTTCCCGCTATTTTTCTTAATGCTGGGAAATCTCTGGATGATGAATAAGATGAATTTGGGGAAGTTGGAGGGACATATCTTCCCTTTCCCCGATTACTCTGTCCTCCGCCTTTGCCGCGAACTGGTGGAGACCATAGTGGTTCTCCGTTTCCACCCATCCTTGAATAAGATAAAAAGAGGATTAGTAGTATTCATAAAAATAATTATGTAAGTCGTACCATGGAATATGTTCATCTTCATAATCGAATATTGAACATGAGAAGTCATCTTCTAGATCTTGTTCTAGAATTTCATCAATGAGTTTCTTCAAAATTATTTCTTGGATATCTTGTCCAAGGGGAATGGCAAGAAGAATAGAAATTATTTTGTCATCACAAAAATATGCACTAAGATTCATATTTTAACTTAGAAATTCTCTTGATAAGAAATCTGGTAGAGAATTATCAATTCCCTTTTTATAAAGAATTTCGAAATCAAAGGGTGCCAGCTGTGCTTGCCACCTAGCAAAAATCATTTTAGAAGCATCATGCTTATAATCTTTGTTAAACATAAATTTAATAGACTGAGCATCAGTTTTTATTAAAAACTTCTGATTATATAAATCATCTTGAAATTTTAGAACACATTTGACAATACAAAGCATTTCATGAGCCACAGTAGGGTATTTCCTTTGGGCTTCATTCCATTTTCCAGAATGGAAACGAATCAAATACTCATGTTTATCGTTGGGATTAATTTGTTTAAGAATCCCACCAAAGCCAATGTTGGAAGCATCAGTTTCAATAATTTTTTGCCAGTTAGGATTGGCAAGAGTTAAGCAGGGCAGTGAATGAACACGTTGTTTTACCTGTTTAACTAAATTTGTCATATTATCAGTCCAAGGGGATTTAGAATCCTTTTTTAGCCTATCATAAAGAGGAGCTAAATCTCGAGAAAGATTTTTGTAGAAAGGGGAAATATAATTCAAACTTCCTAAAAATCTTTGTAACATAGTCTTGTCAGTAATAACATCAGGGAACTTAGAAGCAAAATCAATGGATCTTTGAATAGGAGTAATTTTTCCTTGACAGATATTATGACCAAGAAATCTTACTTCAGTTTGAAAAAGGTTCATTTTTGGTTTTGAGATTACTAAACCATTTTGAATAACTATTTTCTTAAAAATATCCAAATGTTGGATATGATGTTCAAGAGTTTTTGAGAATACCAAAATATCGTCGATATAGACTATAATAAAATCTAAATAAGGGTTGAATATATCATTCATAATTTTCTGAAATTCAAAAGGTGCATTTTTCAAACCGAAAGGCATTACATTCCATTCGTATTGACCAAACGGAACATTAAATGCAGTTTTATAAGAATGTTCTGTGAAAATCTGAATTTTCCAATAACCAGATTTTAAATCAAATTTTGAAAATATGTTTGAATCATAAAGTCTTGAAAGCAAATCTCTCTTGTTGGGGATTGGATATCTAATCCATTTCAAAACTTTGTTTAATGGTTTGTAATTAATCACTAAACGGGGATGACCACGTTCTTTCTCAGCTGCATTATTCACATAAAAAGCAGTGCAAGACCAAGGTGATTTAGAAGGTTTAATTAAATTCTTTTGTAAAAGATTATCAATCTCCTTTTTACAAAATTCAACTAACTCTGCATTCATTTGACAGGGTCGTGATTTAGTAGGAATTTTTTCTTCTAAAAAATCGTCTTCATAGGGAAGAGTGACTATATGTTTCTTTCTATTCCAAAAAGCACTTGGATGATCAGCACAAATATCAACAGCCATTTTTTCAGAAATCAATTTAATTTTTTCCTGAATTTTTGCCGATTGAAGAGAATTTGTAATATTAAGACTATAAATTTCGAGTTGTAAAGAATTTACAAATCTTTCTTTATTTAAAATAATAGAGTTTATATCTCTAGTAATGGGATCAGTTACAAACTGAAATGAAATCGGGTTACCATTAAAAGTGGCTGTAAAACCCTTTTCATCAATGTGAGTAAAAGGATAAATTGCATTTATAAAAGGCGTTCCTAAAATAATTTGAGGACTCATGCAATCTTTTACCAGAAAAAAGAAATGAGGAATACAAACTTTGTCGTGGCAAATATGGGCTTTACTTAATTTATAACGAATAGACAAAGAGTGATTAGAAGTAGATTTAACTACATGAGTAGTTTTTTCAAATAATCTAGAAGGAATTAATCCTTCTTGAATACAACTAACATCAGCACCACTATCAATTAAAGCAGTACCAGTTATAGTAAATTCTCTATTAACTAAAATTGTACACTGAACATGCCATTTATGCGCAGTTACAACCTGCATCATTCCTAAAAAATATCTTTTTTAGAAAAATCTAGTTTTTTATTTAAAAAATCTGTGTCAGAAGAATTATTTTCTTCAAAAAGAATTTTTTCTTTTCCTTTATTAGGAACAAAAGTTGAAGCTTCAGAATCGGATGACTTCTCATTTCTCTCTAACCGAGAAATCCTGTGATGGTGAACTGCCGATTCTGTTTCAGAGATTTAATCTCTTGCTTCAGTTTTTCAACTTCGAATTTTAAATCATCGAGTGAAGAATCGCGAATTTCGACAATTTCACGCTTCTTTTGTAATCTGTCAAAAACTTCTTTCATAGAATAAATTTCAGGAATAAAGTTTTTCGGCTTATTCTTTTGAAAAGATTTTGAAGGAGAAGAAGAAGAAGCTTTTGAAGTCATTTCTAAAATTTTGTTACGAATATCATCGTCTTTAACCTCTTTCAAGAGTTCTATAACATTTTCAGAATTAATCATGTTGAAATCAAGATTATCAAATTGAGATTGAAGTTTATAAAACTCATCGTTTTCACAAGTACATGTATCCCCTGCACAATTTAAACAATTATTTTGATCGTCTAAATCAGTATCATAATCAGGACTATCTTCCTGAGTACTAGTTGAAGAGGGGTAATCATCAGACTGATCTGTATTTTCAGCATAGGCTTCATAGATCATGGTTGAAATCTTGTCTTGGACTTCTTCATTAAGTCCTAAACCTTTAAGCTTATCAGCTTTACAATTCGGAGCAATGTGACCATATTGACCACATTTGTAACACTTAATTTTGCGAAGTTCTCGTTTAGAGAAATTCTTTGCGAATCTTGTAGACTTACGCTGCGCCTTTTTAGCTTCCCTTTTTTCCCTATAGTGTTCGGAACGTCTACGATATTTCTTACGATGAGGTCTATCACCAGAATAATGTTTAGACCTATAAGGTCCTTCAATACCGAATTGAGTACAAAAATCTCCTAATTGAGATTTTTCTGTGGCCTTTTGGCGCTTAAGTTGTTGGTTCAACTTTAACTCGTTACACAATTTTAAACCTTCTTGTGTACAAGTCCCAATGATATGGCCATAAGTTAAATTTTCATAAGGAATAGAATTATTTGCTCCTCTAAGCGTATTTCTAATACGTTCAACAAACAGAGGGGGAAGGCCATCAACTAATTTGGCTTTCCAATGAGATTGGCCGCTGTCAGGTAGATCCATAACACGGCTAAGGAAAGTATCCTTATACCAACGAAATTCTCCGAGATGTTTACATCTTAAACCGTTTAAGAGAGTTCGAAGGTTCTCATAACCATTGGTAATTCTACCATTAAAATGTTCTAAAATAGTGAGAATCAAAGTATAGACTGAATCATGTACTAAAACATCAGTCTTAGTCTCATCCTGAATTATTTTGGTGGCAGTAAGAATATGATTCTTAGCGTCAATACTTAAGCAATTATCCCACCAGCCTTTAAGTTGACCTGTGAATCCATTAATAATCATTTTTGCAACAGCTAAATCATTATTAGAATCTGCACAAATCGAAGCATACATCATCATTCGATGGCACATAATAGAAATTTGTCTTTCAGTAAGACCGTCAATACACCATTCATAAACGGAATCTCCGTTATAAGAAGTGTTAGTTTGGTTCCAGTCTCTTTCCTCAATTAAGACATCCCGAGGCGTTGGTCTGGGGTAATAATAAGTCATAAGAGGCGGGACAGAAGCGTAAGTCTTCTTTTTGTTGTAACTAGGCCTCTTTCTACTAGGTCTTTCTAGTCCTCCTCGAGACATCCTAGCTTGAACCTCAGAAAATAGGGGTTGGTCTTCATCTAACCAGTTATCAGGTTGTTTATGAATACCTGAGCTTTTAAAACCCGAAAATTTTTCATTAAGCAAATCAGCTAGATCCGTTATAGAAGAATTTTTTCTAAATTTGAAATCTGAAACATCAAGGGGTCTCTTCAAATGAGTTTCTTTCAAAACATCCTTTTTCGTTGAAACCTTTTCAGAAGAATTGGTAGAAGTTGAAGCTATATCTGAAGAACTTAAAGATTTGACAAGCTTCGTTAATTCATCTAATTTTTTATCTAAAGAACTAATTTGTTCTCCCAAAATTTTTGAATAAAGATTTTGGTAATTATGTTGTAAAATTAATCCATTGATTTCATTAATGGTAACAACCGCAACTTCATCGTTAATCAATTTTTGACAAGCCAAAAAAGCAATTTCTGTATTGTTTTGCAATTTGAAAGTCTTTTGAGAAGTTGGCGGGTAAATAGATTTTACCGATCCTTCAGTAGTTATAAGACATCTTTCAATTACCTTAACATACAAAGGCAAATAAGTGGTTATAAACCAAGGAACGAAATCTATCATTTCGTTATGAAAAGCACATAGCTCATAAAATTCTTTTGAAATCTTCTTTAAATCAGTTCGGCTATAAGTTTCAAAAAACCAAATTCGAAACGTATTCCATCGTTTTTTATAAAATCGTTTTTGAATATATTTACGTGCCGGAGATCCCGGACTAAAATCGATTTGGACACAATCCATAAAATCAGAGTGAGTCTTGGTCTACACCCATATCAGATGGTGTGGGTTCTAAGTCAGACAAATTATCAACTGCCTGAACTACATTAGTCTTAGAATCGATTTTAACTTTACTTTTAGTATCACTAAGGGTATGCAAAGAAAGAGGTCTATCTCTTGCTGGTCCATAAATAGGGACATCAGGAGTTATAGGAGAAATATGTTGAATAGCAGGAAGAGATCTATAACCAGAGAATGATTTCCTATTATAAACATGATTCTTTAAAGAATGTAAAGAAGTAGAAGGTTTTTCTGCAAATTGAATACAAATTCTTCCATCAGGATCTTGAGTTATATGTGAAGTCTCGTTATTCGTGACTTCATTGGTAAGTTGGTGAGGGGCTATCACCGACTCAAGAGTCCAAGTAGTTGGAAAGTTGATTTCATCCCATCTTATAGGTCTCCGAGTGGTGACCTTAGACTTTGTGAAATTAGTTTCTACCAAAATAGTTTGGTCGGATGTATCATATAATTTACATCTAGGATGTCAGCGTAGAAAGCAGTTTATAATAAATCCTGTAAGATAAACATATTAGTTCAGATCCAGGAATATAATTATAACCACGCGTCTTAACATTCAAAGTTAACGCATCTAAAATATTAACATCTGATAAAGATAGTTGCAAGTTAGGCTGAGTGTTAAAATAAACAGGGCCATAAGCAACTGTAGATTCAATAGAACCCATCAAAGATTGTCGAAAATTTAAATTCCGTGCATCTCTTAAAGCTGCAAGAAAAGTTTCAGGTAATCCCTTTAAGGTTAAAGGCTTAAATGCAATTTGAACCATACCAATATGCATAAAATTATACCTGTAGCGATAATGAGTAATATCATTTTTATTTAATAAACAAATAGTTTGTTCATCAGAATTAAGCACCAAAGATTGTTCATTTGTTTTAACAAGTTGTTTGGTTGAGAATCGATCAAAAAATCCGTAATCATAAATGGTTTTTGTATCTACTTTAGGAATCGTCCATTTATTTAACAAATCAAGATTTTGAGGTACATCAACCTCTTCTAATCTAGTACTTTTAATACTAGAGGCTTCTTCAAGATTCATAAATCTTGTAGTTTATGTTTCATATCTATGTTGAAGTTTCACATATTGTAATTATGTCGCTATTGTTATTTTAGTTACTTAGTCATTGTCATTTCATTATTTAATAATGCATCGTAATAATTAATACAAATATTATTTGCCAAACACTATATATATATATATATATATATAGATATTTTTTCTTCTACTTATTATTCCATATATAAGTGCATACATGCTAGATATTAATCTTTATACTAATAAAATATAATATATTTTATTATAAATTTTAGAATTATGGAAGCATAGTAAAATTTAAAGTGAAAAGAGATTTTTAAATGTAAATTAAATCATCTTGGTAAATTTTAATGTTATTTAAAATCACCTAGCTCTTTCATCTATATGGACTCCATATAAGCGCCACATAAGCCTCCATATCAGCGCCACATAGGCGCCAACGGTCCAAATCCCATGACCAACACACGCTTATGTGACGACCCGGCTCGTCGTCACGGGAATTACCACCCCGTTATGTTGAAATTGCATGTTTTATGATTTTATATCAGTGTTAAAGCCTATCGGGTGAGTTAGGAGTGAATTGGATTGAAAATGAGGCATATAGCCTTTTCGAAGGAAACTTGAATAAGGAAAGTCAACTCGGAGTTGACTATTTAGTTAGATAGCTCGGAATCGAATTCTGATGATTCTGTTAGTTCCGGGAGGTGAATTGTGACTTAGGGGAGCGATCGGAATTGAATTTGGAGGCCCGGTGTAGAAATAGGCTTGAATTGGCTAAGGTTGAATTTTGGCGAAATCCGAACCGTAGGTGAGATTTTGATCCGGGAGTCGGAATGGAATTCCGACAGTTGCAGTAGCTCCGTTAGGTGATTTTGGATGTGCCTGCAAAATTTCAGGTCATTCGGACGTCGTTTGGTCGGGTTTTTGATCGAATGTGTAATTTGGAATGTTTTAAGGAATTTAGGCTCGAATTCGATGCGAATTATGGGTTTTGATGTTGTTAGACGTGTTTTGAGGATCGGAGCAAGTTCGAATGAGGTATTAAGATGTGTTGGTATGTTTGGATGAGATCCCGGGGCCTCGGGGTGTTTTCGACGGTTAAACGGGATAAAATTGTGGAAAAATTGCAGTGTCGGTATCCTCGCTTCGTTGTTTCCGCTCCCCGCGGAATTTCGGACGCAGAGCCGAGTCCGCGTAGCGGACGAGGTGCGCAGAGCGGGTGATTTCGCGCGTGCGGAAGAACTTCCGCCGGCCGGGTCGCCGGTGCGAGCCGCTGATCGCGTGCCGGACGGGGGAAAATTGGCCGTTCCCGCGTGTCGACGTTCGACCGTCAGGCGAGACCGCGTGCCGGCCGAGGATGCGCGCAGGCGGATTTGTCCGCGTGGTCGGAGCTTCTTCGCGTAGCGGGACCGCTGTGCGGCCCTTTGTTCGCGTAAGTCGGAATGGCCGGCCAGGCCCGGAACCGCCGAAGCCGACCCTTGGTCGCTGACACGGAGTCGTAGAGCTTGAAAATGTTCCGCGTAAGCTGAAAATCGCCGTAAGTAAGTGTAGAGGTTAGAAAAAATTTCAGAACATTTCACACATTTTTGGGTCTCGCTTTAGAGGCGATTTGGGCGATTTTGAAGAGAAATTCAAGTGAAATCATCATGTAATCATCTATGGACTTAAACTATGATTAGCATTGGTAATATTATGCAATTATATCATGAAAATGGAGGAATTTGGGGTAATTTATGGAGGATTTAGCCCTAGTCTTGAACTTTAGGAAATCAAGGTTTTGAATGGGCAAACGGAGTCCGAATTTGGTAAAATTGATATGCTTAGACTCGTATCGAGACGAGGGTTCCGAATATGTGACTTTCGTAATTTTTCGATAAGCGTACCGAAGCTCGAGTTTTGACAACTTTGGGAATTTTGATGTAAATTGAGCTATATTGATCGGGTGTCGTCCCATTGGCCTAATTTGTTGTATTTCTACCGTATTTGATCATATTCTACGCGCGCGGAGCTTGATTCTCGTGGCAATGGCATCGCGGAATAGTCGTCGCGCTATATCGAGGCGAGTAATAGACGTGGGTGATGACCGCAGGTTCGAAACCCCCGTATACCACTTTGTGACGCCGTATAGCGGCGAGACACGCACACTCTCGAGAGTGCGGGGTCGATCATGAACCGGAGACTATATATTAGTCCAACCTGTTGATACTGTATTATTGGCTATTCTAGAGCCGTCGAACCTCCTTCTCGGATGGTTGCATATATATATATTGTGATAATGGCCACTCTTGAGCCGTCGAACCCCCTTCTTGGGCGGTTGAGTATACATGTGGGCCGTGAGCCAGTTATTGGATCCCGCGAGGATCGTTATCATTGTCTTATCATATAGACACGCTAGTTTACTACTAGTCCGCAACTATTTTTGTTATTATGCCAATTCCAATCTCTGGAACTTGACATTACTGTTTTCCAACTGAAAAATGATAAAAGAATTTTCAAAAACTATTTTTGAGCTTGCGAGGCCGTATCCGCATATTAGCCGACTAAGTAGTGGACCCGGCCGCGCGCCGCAACAGGATATATGTCGGATCGGACCGCACGCCGCGCGAATATCTCTACGAGACGCGCTTGGGTCGTAGGAGCCCCTCCGAGTCCGAACCCCCACAACGAGCACCGGCACCCAAAATCGGAGTCCGGCCATACGCCGTAGCGGTCATATCACGCATCGCATTGCATTTAGCTACATCCGCTAGCCGTTATGCTATTTATTGGTATTTGTCGGAACAGGTACAGTCAAGATTGATTCTATGACAGGTAGCTGATTATAGCTCTACATAGTGCTTTATCGCGGATTTCTTATCCGCGCTCGTCTTACCCTTGTTTATTACCACCGAGTCCGGGCAAGACTCATTTTACTCCCTCCACCTCGCGTGCGCATCCGTGTACCTCTCAAAGAAGTGATACAAGCAGGCCGTGCAAGGCGACATCCGCGGGATATACGAGGTAGCCGCAGTCCGCAGGACCCGATATTCCTTTCCATTGTCTTTTGATTTTGTATTGACATTTCTTTCCGCACTTGGTATTTTGTAAACCTTTACACACTCATGTTCAGAAGAGGCTCATGACTCTTGACCCTTGGTCTATGGGAGTTAATGTATTATGGGACTTGGTTTCCCGTTTTCGTTACATGTATCACTATTATTTTTGTGAATTAATATGCCTAAATGGGTTAAAGTGAGCTTCTAGCTCCGTGGTTGATATTGATTGGTCAGGCTGGCTTAGCAATGTGCTGGGCGCCATCACGACCGGATTTGGGGTCGTGACAGCTTAGCACATGCTCTCCTCATCCTTCGATACTCTGACCCCACACCTTGCCACATGGATTCATCAGATCTAGTCTATTTTGAATGGCGATTTATTTTCAAAAGATGTTGTTGAAGTCAGGAGCCCGCCTGAAGAGAGGAATGGCGTTTAATTTCCAGAGTTGATGATTGAAGTCAGGAGCCCGCCTGAAGAGAGGAATGGCGAGTTATTTTCAAAAAGTGTTGTTGAAGTCAGGAGCCCGCCTGAAGAGAGGAATGGCGTTTTATTTTTCAAAAGATAATGTCGGAGTCAGGGAGCCCACCTGAAGAATGGAGTGGCGATTTATTTTGAAGTTGTAGTTGAAGTCAGGGAGCCCGCCTGAAGAATGGAGTGACGATTTATTTTGAAGCGGTTGAGCGTAACAGAAATCCCCGACATAAATCCAAGTTCATAAGGAGAGGGAAGGCAACATGGATCAGAAAGATAGATTCAGACTTCAACGGAAAACGAGTCGAAGATCGCAAGGAGGAGGGCAACAAGGATCAGAAAAGATATATTCAGACTTCGAAGGATAATAGTTCGAAGATCACAAGTAAGAGAATTCACTTCGGAGTGCAATGCAAGTTAGCAACAAAAGAAACTTGCGACCAGGATGCGAGTCAACAGTCCGAGATAATCAACAGAAGTTAGTCACAATGAAAAGGCAAATAGTTAATCCAAGTGCAAAAGTTGAGGAAAGATGTGGTGTGCTCAAGACATGGCCGAGGTCACGAGCACTGCATACCTGGTCTTGACCCGAAAAGCAACACCTACAACTAGCAAGTATCAAGGTTCAAATTTAGAGTCCGCATGAAGCACCAACCAATACTCAAGATCAAGCTTCAGAAGACTTATAGATATGAATTTTGTAACTAGTAGCCGATAGGCTTAGTTAGTCTTTTTCATATTTTGATTTTTGATGTAATAGCAGGACCACGGACCGGAACTTCGATGGAACAGAACCTCGACGGAACGACACCTCGACTGGCTCTCCACCTCGGTATACCCCTTCCTCACTCACTTTCGAACTACACGTGGCCTGATTCCTTTATAGCCAAGGATATGTAGGCAGCTCAGATACAAGGGCTCGGCCACATTCCTCTTCTCTTAGTTTAGTCCCTCCCAATAAGGGTCAGGTCAAAAACACTTGTCTAGTCGTTCTTTGTCTGAAAACTCTTTGTGTTTGCCGTACCATGTTCCCTGTAAACACGTGATTTTTGACCCTCCCCGAGATTTTTTATATTTTTAGCATAAAATATTTAGTTCAGGCATAATATAGCTATTTTAGCTAATTTTGACTCTTTTACTTTATTTTTACCTTAAAATGAAAAATAACAAAAATATAGTTTTATTAATGTTTCGTAGTCATTTTTAAATTTGAAAAAATATAAAAAAAAATAGTTTTATTTTAATTACGAGTATTATAGTTATTTTGATTACCTGGGATTAATTAAATAACACCATTCTCGGTCCCGGGCAAAGAATAATATTCGGGTTCAAACTACCCGGTTTTATAATTTTCGGACATAGCCCGTAATAACCCGACACTACACTAAGGGGGAGGGATGGGAGAATGATTAAAAAAATGAAAAGAATAAAAAACAAAAAAGAAAAGACAAAAGGAGACACAACAAAGTGGGGGGGAAGGCCATGTTTCATGGGTCTTTTGATTTTTAAAGAGAAAAGCATACAATACAAAATGGGGGGGGGGGGGGGGGCTGATTAAAAGGGGGAGGATGGTGATATATGTTTTTTCGGTTAAGAAGAAGAGAGAGGAGACAATCTCTTCTTGATAAATAAGGGGCTGGCACGGCAAAAGAAGAGGGAGAAAAAAGAGTGCAAAAAACAAAAAACACATAAAAAGAACTCAAAAGAAAAAGAAGAGAAAACGGGAGGCAGTAAAGAGAAGGGGCTGGATTCTTGGTCTCTGGACGAAAAGAAAAGGAAGAGAAAGACGGCAAAAACAGGATTGAAAAGAAGAAAGCAAAAACGGGCAGCAAGAGAAGCAGTAAACATTTCTGTTGAGTTCGTCGTCATTCGTCGAGGTCCGGTACGTCGTTGGTTAGTCGCTGTCCTTGGTTCCAGTTTGGTTCGAGTTCCGTCCGGAGAGGTCGAGGTTTGAGATCGTCATAAAAGGTTCGTTTTCTCGTTGTGTACGTTGAAAAATATGCATAAATAAAGGTGTTGTTCTTTTCCGATATTGTTCTTCTCGCTAATATTTTGGATCGTTTCGTATTTGATTTACTTTCGTATGGTTCCGACTATTTTTGTAAATATATGATTTTGTTGAACATGCAATGTCGAAGTTAGCTAATGAAAATGACTAATCCTTCATATGCTCGCCAACTAGTTATGCTTTCATTGTTTATGTAATTGTTCACCATAGTCTTGAATTTGCTCACTTAGTTAGCTACTCGTATGTTTACTCAAATTGGTTATAGTTGAGCACGATGTTGTCACATTATGGAAACTGGTTCATTATTCTTTAACTGAACGATGTAATTAGATTAAAGGAATCGGGGTGCATTTCATGTGACCCGACTCCAATTTTGAACAAGGTTAAATAAAGCGTGTCGTGAACCACAAGTGCATTTCATGTAGCGTGGCTCGCAACATGTTTTAAATAATCTTGAATTAACTCTCAAATAAATATAGCGGAATGTAGTTTGCTTTTAAATTAGAATTAGAGTTATGCCTCGCCTAACAAAATTGTACAAATCGCGGGGCCCTCATAAATATGCAAAATATTTAGATATCGAGATGTGCCGTTTCTTAGCGAATTTCCTGGCCTTCTCAAAAATGTAAATAAGTAATCGCTCTAGGCGCGTATTTTAATAATTTTACCTTCTTAAATACGGTGTGCATTTCATGCGGCCCAAATCCAAATCCCAAAATGTTGAATAAGAATGTGTCGAGGATCCGGGTGCATTTCATGTGACGTGATTCGAAACATATTTTTAGGCAACATTCTCTTTCGTAAATAATAATAATAATAAAAGCGGTAAAGGGATATTAATTTGCATTAAGTACATAACTGTAAAAAGCAGATAGATAAGCCAAACACGACAGTTGAGCGACCGTGCTAGAACCACGGAATTCGGGAATGCCTAATACCTTCTCCCGGTTAATAGAATTCCTTATCCGGATTTCTGGTTCGCGGACTGTTAAATAGAGTCATTCTTTTCCTCGATTCGGGATTTAACCGGTGACTTGGGACACCATAAATCTCCCAAGTGGCGACTCTGAAATAATTAAATAAATCCCGTCTCGATTGTCCTTTAATTGGAAAAACTCTTTGCACCCTCGCGGGTGCGGTAAAAAGGAGGTGTGACAGCTCTGGCGACTCTGCTGGGGATAATAAACCCAGAACCACTGGTTCAGGGTTTAAGAATTCGAGCTTGGAATAATTGTTGTATTTGGCTTATTTATTATCTGATTTTATTATATGTTTGTATTAATGTGCAAAATGATATTTTTATCGCTTTGATATTTTTTTGAACTGTACATATAAATTGTGCCGAAACCAATCTCCTCTCCGAGTCTTCTAAATCATGAAGAAGGGTGCACTTCGTGTGACTTCTTTTCTGTATAGTGTCTAATTTCCACCTTAGAACGAGGTTTGGATAAGTTGCAAAACCGGTGAAGCTTCTGTATTCCCGGGTTGCTGCCTCCTCCTCGGCTCGAGTTGTCCGCTCGGGTAAGCCACATCTAGAACAATAAACCCAGGTTTTTAAACCTAGAATAACAAAGCTTCATGCCGGATCCCTAGTAGGAACGTTTATTTGCATCACGTTGCATTTGACTTAGGGGACTCAACACAGGGGTTGGGTCCGTCTAGGACAGGTGACCTGAAATGAAAAGACTATCCTGCTGCATCCTGTTTGTCTTACGCATATATTTGCTTCATACTTGTAGGCTAACCGTTTTTTTATATTGAGAAAAATGAAAAAAAATAGTTTGTTTTTTTAATTAAAAAGAAAAAATGTTTGTTATAAAAAAAAATGTGTGATTAAAATAAAATAAAAGAAAAATAGTTTCAAAATAGTTTGTTTTTTTTTACTTAAAAAGAAAAAAAACGTTTGTTGTAAAATAAAAAAATATGTGATTTCAAAATAGTTTGTTTTTTTTACTTAAATAAAAAAAAAAAAAATTGTTTTAAACTTAAAAAAAAAATGTGTGAAAAAATAATAAATAGTTTGTTTCCTTTAAAGATGTAGTTTGTTTGACCGAACTACGCAGGTTTGATTCTCACCACTAGGTGAGATACGTAGGCAACCCTCATCGGGTTCAACCACCCCTTTAAAAAATCAAAAAAAAATGTGTGTGTTTAATTTTGTCAATAAATCGAAGTGACGCTGTTTTTGAAAATAGCCGAATGCTCCGAAAGGACACCGGAAGGTTGTTTTTTGCAAAAATAGCCACTTTGAATTATTTTAATAATTTGCGGGCACAACCTTGAAATATTCCTTGTGGAAATGTTGCAAGGCCATAGCCGCAAAATCAAGTCCGGGTTCACACCCCTTTTGCAAAAATAACCAAAAAAATGTCAAATTTTTGATTTTGTTATAAATAAGTCGGGTGATGCTATTCTTGCTTAAAATTAGCCGAATGTCACTCAAAAGGACGCCGGAAGGCCGTTTTTGCAAGAATAGCCACTTCGAGTCGTTTGGAAATAATTTTGGACACATCCTGGAAATATTCCCTCGCGGGAATGTCGAAAGGCTGTATCCGCAAAAAATCAAGTTTTGAGTCATCACTCAACTTTACAAAAATAATCACTTTATCCAATAAGCCATTACATGGCTGGTCCTTGCATAAATAGCCACTTTTGGCATTTGAACTTCTTCAGCCTTGTATTGGCCTGTGTCGGTGCTGAATGATGCCCCATAGGCCCCAGGATTAAATTTTGAATTTATATCTTCTTTATAAAATTTTGCAAAAAAAGCCACTTTGTCTGAATAAGCCATTATATGGCCAATTTATGAAAATATTCTTGTGTTGGTTTATGGTGATGCCGGACGATGCCCCATGAGCCACGGAATGAAAAAATTTCAAGTTTATCTTTCTTAATTAAATTTTGCAAAAATAGTCATTTTGTCAAATAAGCCATTATGTGGCCAATTTTGTAGAAAGTCATAATTGACACCAAAAATATTCTTATTCTTGTAGAAATCTCCTACACAAGTTTGTAGTTGGAGTCGGCTTCTATAATTTTCCTAAAAAAAAAAAAAAAAAAAAAAAAATCATCAAAAAAATCAAATAAACATCTCTTTATTTCTTGCATTAATTTGCAAGAACTACGCTCGGTCTGATTCATGCGGGGTCATGATACGTAGGCAATCCACATAGGATTCGACCATTTCCATAACCAAAAAAAAAAAAAAAAAAAAAGAATGATCAATAAGCGGGATACCTTAACGCTGACATGCTGGCTTTGTTTTGTTGTGTCCATTTCCAGAAAGGTGGTTGGTTGTGGTTCTGAAATAACTCTTCCCCGTAAGACGAAGTCAGAGGACAATGGCAGATAATCTCAAGACCGAGTGGGTTGGTACAGGTACCCGACAACAAGCTGGTTGAACGGAACCACGGGTTAGTAGAGGAGGTCAAGATATTGAGACAACACGTGGCTGATATGTATCGGGCGTGGATGGATGGAAAAGCACCACCTCCGCCACCACCTAGCTTCCTGGACTCTGTCCTTACCCGTACCATGAACCCGATGCCGGATGATCTCCCGCACTCTCCATATATACCCGCCTATCACAACTTCTCCAGCCATTCGAGTAACTCAATTACTCGTCCCCCAACTATGTTTTCACAACGCTACTCCCGTCCCCAACACCACTACTCTCCCCGGGACAACCAAAATCGTACTTCACCTTCCAGGTACCCAGCTCCACAAAAGGCTTACCAACCCCCACGAACATACCGAAAACCCCCCGGGTCAGGTTTCAGGCCAAATAAGGCGTTTAGGAAGGAAAGGTTGCTGAAGCGAGAAAAGGCGCTCACCCCTATCGGAGAGTCCTATGCAAGTCTGTTTGAAAAGTTAAAACATGTCGGCCTGATTACGCCGCTCCCCGAATACACTCCCGATCCACGTGCAAGAAGCTTCGATCCTACTGCACGATGTGCATACCATTCCAATGTCAGAGGGCACGATATCGAGAGTTGCCGTACCTTGAAAAAGGAAATAGAAAGAATGATTCAAAAAGGGTGGTTGATTGTGGTCAATGATGATGACATGGGGCACACAAATCCCCTGGGGGGTGTACCGACTGGAGCTAAAAATGTTGAAGCAGTTGGCAGCCTTGGCAATATTGATGCAGAACTTAGTGGCTAAAATGTTGTGCTTGGAAATTGGGAAGATACTCCATCTTTCGGTCAGCCAGATGGAGCTTTGGTGGTTCGTTTTTGTGGTCATTTTTGTTGTCCGAGTTATTTTCAGGGTTTTCTTGTGGTCAAACCCTTTTGTCCTAGCAGTTTGCTTTGGTCCTGCCCAGTTTTGTTTCAGGGCTGTACTCTAGTTTGTTTTGCTTGTTTTATCATTGAACCATTTCGTCATTAGTTTAATGAAGCTTTCGGTCTTTTGTTACTTCCGGTCATTTTATCTGTTTAGTTTCTGTTTACCCTTTAGATTTGTCTTGTGCTCAAACGCCGAATCTAGTGACATGACATGCGCACACATAATTGTGGCTTAATTCTAAAAGTTAATCATGAAGCAATTGGAAGATGATCGGGTCATTTAAAGGAAATAAAAACAATTTGAGATTATTTGGATCCCGAGTCACGTGAAACCGGGGCAACTAAAAAGGAAACAGTTAAAGGCAAGCTGGCCAAATCGACGTGGGGTCATTCACAATAATGAAAATGAGAGTGTTGTCCAACTGTGCTTTAAAGATATGACGAATGTTAATTGTGTTTTTACACTTGGCATGTTTTGAAGATTGGAATGACGAAGGCATTTCGTTCTGTTATCTAAACACTTTATCCATCGTCAACCCTTTGAGCCTTATTTTAAATTCTTTCATACCCCTCCTTCGGAATTAGTTGCAAAGACTAGAAACACAAGTTTGAAAGGCAAAAGAAGAAAGGGATAAAGAAAAGTAAAGAAAAAGAAAACAACAAAAAGAGATAAAGAAAAGAAAAGAAAAAATGTGTGGAAAAAGAAATTTGAAAAAGAGGAATTGGGAACTACGTTTGACCCGATTCCTTAAAGAGGATACGTAGGCGCTTCACAGCTCGGTCATAGTGTAAATAAAGAAATAAAAATCCCCAAGTATAAAACTGGGGCAAAGAAAAATTGTGTTGATTATAAATAAATTTAGGTCCGAAGGTTGTAAAATTTTGAACCCAAAATTGATTTTGTTTTGAGCCTTCAATACCCTTTCTTGCTAACCCTATCCAAATCCCACATTACGGTCCAAAGAAAGACCTTCCGATCAGTCTTCAAAAGATGCCGCGTCAGGCGAGGGATAGAGTCCTATCATTATATAACACGTTGATTCTCAGCAGAAAGGAAATACGAGAGAGTCTTGGCAGTGACACCCCAATCCCCACCTAAAAGTGATACAAATGAGAGAGTCTTACCGGTGAAAACCTTCACAGGCACCATAAGGCGACGAAAGCTGAGAGAAAATCAAAATGAGAGAGGCTTGAAAGTGAAAACCCTTCGGCCACTACAAGTCGAATAAAGGTGATAATCAGATGGAAATCACGAGACATAAATCGTGAAAGGAAGGATAGACCATAGGTGCATGTCATGACCAGTGGAGTTGGTATTCGCGTTTGATAAGTTTTGTAGATATTTCTTGCTAGAGAGTCATTTTCTTTTTCCTTTGTCTTCTATTTTGTTTCTTTTTATCTTTCTCATTTTTATCAAAAATTCCCCATCAAGGTCTGTCTAGTCAGAACAAGTGAGAAATGACTTCAAAACTTGCCACCAACTTTCCAATTATTATGCAAAGCAAGGAAATGCCATTGACGGCAGAGAAGTAGGGTGCGAAGAAGATTATTAAACCGGGGCAGAAAATTTTCTTTTCAGTTTGAAAATTTTCTGGAAGTCAATACCCACTTGGGGAAGAAGGAAAGTCTTGAGGGAAATGGTCTTCGAACTAGTGTCATCCTCAACAACCTTCAAGAAGAGTGAAACACCAATTTTGAGGAAATGAAAATCTACCGGCAGTGTTATCTTCAGCAAGTTCCGAGGTGGTCGGACAACACAGAGTGGTAAATGAAGAAAGGAAATCTCATCTTCAACAAAATAACCCCCAGCAAGTTGAGAAACACAGAGCGGGGAAGGGATAAATGGAAAAACCCATCCCCAGCATGAGTATCATCAAATAATAACATCCCCAGCAAGTTCCGATAATGAAACACAGAGCAGGGAAAGAGGAGGAGAACAATCCCCAGCAGGAGCACCACAACCAGCCACCACATTTTAAAACTAACCAATTTTTCTTTGATTTGAAACAGGGAAAAAAGGGGTTGTCAGCAGCAAAGCATGCCACGAAGAAGATTCTCAAACTGGGGCAGAAAATTTTCTCCTGTTGCGAAAATTTTCTCGAAACCAAATACTTGGTTAGGGAAAGAAGCTAGATAACGCGAGGAAATGATCTTTGAACCCGGTTATCCCAGCAGATTTGAAAGAAAGAAAACAACAAGCCGTGATAGATGAAATTATACCCCCAACAGACAGGACAAGACGAGGAAGCTTGCGTTCAGAAAGGCAAGAAGCCGGTATCACCCTCAGCAGTCCTCGGAAAATGAAACATTGATTTCGAGATTTCACCGACAGCATTATATCCTACAAGTTTTTCAAGGGAGCGAAGCGCGAGCCCCGAAGGAGGTTTGGAAAGAGGAAGAAGGAAAGGGAATCCCCCGACAGGGTAATCCCCAGCTGATGACACTTCAATCCCCAGCGATCTCGAGAGAGAATAAAGGTTCTGAAGGAAGTAGAAAAGGAGGAAATGAAGAAGATTTTCCCCAGCAGCATTACCCCAGCAGGTAAGTAATTAGTTCCAAAGACATCCCCAGCAATCAAGAGAAAAATAACACAACCCGGGAGGAAAGCAATTCCAAAACAAGGTAATTCGGAAGAAAGGATGGCTTAAGAAGCGATGCAGGAAGAAGAAAGTGGTGCAGGAAGCAAAGGAAGGCGACATGGATGGGATGGAGTTAGTAAGATGTTGTTGAAGTCAGGAGCCCGCCTGAAGAGAGGAATGGCGATTTATTTTCAAAAGATGTTGTTGAAGTCAGGAGCCCGCCTGAAGAGAGGAATGGCGATTTATTTTCAAAAGATGTTGTTGAAGTCAGGAGCCCGCCTGAAGAGAGGAATGGCAATTTATTTTCAAAAGATGTTGTTGAAGTCAGGAGCCCGCCTGAAGAGAGGAATGGCGATTTATTTTCAAAAGATGTTGTTGAAGTCAGGAGCCCGCCTGAAGAGAGGAATGGCGATTTATTTTCAAAAGATGTTGTTGAAGTCAGGAGCCCGCCTGAAGAGAGGAATGGTGATTTATTTTCAAAAGATGTTGTTGAAGTCAGGAGCCCGCCTGAAGAGAGGAATGGCGATTTATTTTCAAAAGATGTTGTTGAAGTCAGGAGCCCGCCTGAAGAGAGGAATGTCAATTTATTTTCAAAAGATGTTGTTGAAGTCAGGAGCCCGCCTGAAGAGAGGAATGGCGTTTATTTTCAAAAGATGTTGTTGAAGTCGGGAGCCCGCCCGAAGAGAGGAATGGCGATTTATTTTCAAAAGTTGATGATTGAAGTCAGGAGCCCGCCTGAAGAGAGGAATGGCAATTTATTTTCAAAAGATGTTGTTGAAGTCAGGAGCCCGCCTGAAGAGAGGAATGGCGTTTATTTTCAAAAGATGTTGTTGAAGTCGGGAGCCCGCCCGAAGAGAGGAATGGCGATTTATTTTCAAAAGTTGATGATTGAAGTCAGGAGCCCGCCTGAAGAGAGGAATGGCGTTTATTTTCAAAAGATGTTGTTAAAGTCAGAAGCCCGCCAGAAAAGCAGAACGCCGTCTCAGTTTCCAAGATTTGATAAGGATGGTGAACAATCGAAAGTGACATAGTGTAACGGAAATCCCCAGCATGAATCAGAAGGAAGGCGACAAGGATCAGAAAAGATAGATTCAGGGAGCCCGCCTGAAGAATGGAGTGACGATTTATTTTGAAGCGGTTGAGCGTAACAGAAATCCCCGGCATAAATCCAAGTTCATAAGGAGAGGGAAGGCAACATGGATCAGAAAGATAGATTCAGACTTCAACGGAAAACGAGTCGAAGATCGCAAGGAGGAGGGCAACAAGGATCAGAAAAGATATATTCAGACTTCGAAGGATAATAGTTCGAAGATCACAAGTAAGAGAATTCACTTCGGAGTGCAATGCAAGTTAGCAACAAAAGAAACTTGCGACCAGGATGCGAGTCAACAGTCCGAGATAATCAACAGAAGTTAGTCACAATGAAAAGGCAAATAGTTAATCCAAGTGCAAAAGTTGAGGAAAGATGTGGTGTGCTCAAGACATGGCCGAGGTCACGAGCACTGCATACCTAGTCTTGACCCGAAGAGCAACACCTACAACTAGCAAGTATCAAGGTTCAAATTTAGAGTCCGCATGAAGCACCAACCAATACTCAAGATCAAGCTTCAGAAGACTTATAGATATGAATTTTGTAACTAGTAGCCGATAGGCTTAGTTAGTCTTTTTCATATTTTGATTTTTGATGTAATAGCAGGACCACGGACCGGAACCTCGACGGAACGAAACCTCGACGGAACGACACCTCGACTGGCTCTCCACCTCGGTATACCCCTTCCTCACTCACTTTCGAACTACACGTGGCCTGATTCCTTTATAGCCAAGGATATGTAGGCAGCTCCGATACAAGGGCTCGGTCACATTCCTCTTCTCTTAGTTTAGTCCCTCCCAATAAGGGTCGGGTCAAAAAACACTTGTCTAGTCGTTCTTTGTCTGAAAACTCTTTGTGTTTTCAGTCAAAGAGGGCAGCTGTAAACACGTGATTTTTGACCCTCCCCGAGATTTTTTATATTTTTAGCATAAAATATTTAGTTCAGGCATAATATAGCTATTTTAGCTAATTTTGACTCTTTTACTTTATTTTTACCTTAAAATGAAAAATAACAAAAATATAGTTTTATTAATGTTTCGTAGTCATTTTTAAATTTGAAAAAATATAAAAAAAATAGTTTTATTTTAATTACGAGTATTATAGTTATTTTGATTACCTGGGATTAATTAAATAACACCATTCTCGGTTCCGGGCAAAGAATAATATTCGGGTTCAAACTACCCGGTTTTATAATTTTCGGACATAGCCCGTAATAACCCGACACTACACTAAGGGGGAGGGATGGGAGAATGATTAAAAAAATAAAAAGAATAAAAAACAAAAAAGAAAAGACAAAAGGAGACACAACAAAGTGGGGGGGAAGGCCATGTTTCATGGGTCTTTTGATTTTTAAAGAGAAAAGCATACAATACAAAATGGGGGGGGGGGGGGGGGCGATTAAAAGGGGGAGGATGGTGATATATGTTTTTTCGGTTAAGAAGAAGAGAGAGGAGACAATCTCTTCTTGATAAATAAGGGGCTGGCACGGCAAAAGAAGAGGGAGAAAAAAGAGTGCAAAAAACAAAAAACACATAAAAAGAACTCAAAAGAAAAAGAAGAGAAAACGGGAGGCAGTAAAGAGAAGGGGCTGGATTCTTGGTCTCTGGACGAAAAGAAAAGGAAGAGAAAGACGGCAAAAACAGGATTGAAAAGAAGAAAGCAAAAACGGGCAGCAAGAGAAGCAGTAAACATTTCTGTTGAGTTCGTCGTCATTCGTCGAGGTCCGGTACGTCGTTGGTTAGTCGCTGTCCTTGGTTCCAGCTTGGTTCGAGTTCTGTCCGGAGAGGTCGAGGTTTGAGATCGTCATAAAAGGTTCGTTTTCTCGTTGTGTACGTTGAAAAATATGCAGAAATAAAGGTGTTGTTCTTTTCCGATATTGTTCTTCTCGCTAATATTTTGGATCGTTTCGTATTTGATTTAGTTTCGTATGGTTCGGACTATTTTTGTAAATATATGATTTTGTTGAACATGCAATGTCGAAGTTAGCTAATGAAAATGACTAATCCTTCATATGCTCGCCAACTAGTTATGCTTTCATTGTTTATGTAATTGTTCACCATAGTCTTGAATTTGCTCACTTAGTTAGCTACTCGTATGTTTACTCGAATTGGTTATAGTTGAGCACGATGTTGTCACATTATGGAAACTGGTTCATTATTCTTTAACTGAACGATGTAATTAGATTAAAGGAATCGGGGGTGCATTTCATGTGACCCGACTCCAATTTTGAACAAGGTTAAATAAAGCGTGTCGTGAACCACAAGTGCATTTCATGTAGCGTGGCTCGCAACATGTTTTAAATAATCTTGAATTAACTCTCAAATAAATATAGCGGAATGTAGTTTGCTTTTAAATTAGAATTAGAGTTATGCCTCGCCTAACAAAATTGTACAAATCGCGGGGCCCTCATAAATATGCAAAATATTTAGATTTCGAGATGTGCCGTTTCTTAGCGAATTTCCCGGCCTTCTCAAAAATGTAAATAAGTAATCGCTCTAGGCGCGTATTTTAATAATTTTACCTTCTTAAATACGGGCGTGCATTTCATGCGGCCCAAATCCAAATCCCAAAATGTTCAATAAGAATGTGTCGAGGATCCGGGTGCATTTCATGTGACGTGATTCGAAACATATTTTTAGGCAACATTCTCTTTCGTAAATAATAATAATAATAAAAGCGGTAAAGGGATATTAATTTGCATTAAGTATATAACTCTAAAAATCAGATAAATAAGCCGAATATGACAGTTAAGCGACCGTGCTAGAACCACGGAATTCGGGAATGCCTAATACCTTCTCCTGGGTTAACAGAATTCCTTATCCGGATTTCTGGTTCGCGGACCGTTAAACAGAGTCATTCTCTTCCTCGATTCGGGATTTAACCTGTGACTTGGGACACCATAAATCTCCCAAGTGGCGACTCGAAATAATTAAATAAATCCCGTCTCGATTGTCCTTTAATTGGAAAACTCTTCGCACCCTCGCGGTGCGTAAAAGCGAGGTGCGATGAGCCCCAGCTCAGGCCGCATTATATCTATCGCTATTCCCCGGTCTTCGGAGACTCTTGCTCGCATATTATCGCGTGTTCCGGCTTGGCTCGGTAGTTTCGCCTACCGCTACCGTAGCGACATCTCAGTCCGGGGTGGTCCGCAGACCCTCGCAGCTCGCACACCCGATCCGGTTGTTCAGGGACTTCAGATGCCAGAGGGCGGTCCCCGCTCAGGTGGTTGCACTAGTTATTCCTCCAGCTGCACCAGCTCCAGAGCATATGGTTCAGGTTATGCCAGAGGACAAGCAGCGTCGTCTAGAGAGATTTGGTAGACTCCAGCCACCTCATTTCAGTGGTACAGAGGGCGAGGATGCCCAGGGTTTCTTAGATAAGTGCCAGAGGATGCTACGTACAGCCGGTATCCTTGAGTCCAGCGGGGTTTCATTCACTACTTTCAAGTTTACTGGTCCAGCGTTCAATTGGTGAGAGCAGTTTGAGAGGCGTAGGCCTGCGGGAGCAGTACCTTTTACCTGGTAGCAGTTTTCTACTCTCTTCTTGGAGAAATATGTACCTCAGTCCCGCCGTGAGGAGCTTCGTCGCCAGTTTGCGTGGTTGGTACAAGGCAACATGTCAGTGACCCAGTATGAGCTGAGATATACATAGTTGGCTAGGCATGCCACATGGATGATCCCGACTGATAGGGAGAGGATTAGGAAGTTCATTGATGGCCTCAACTTCTCCATTCGCATTCTTATGACCAGAAAGAGAGTTCTATCATCATCTTATGAGCAGGTTGTGGATATGGCACGCTCCATTGAGGCAGATCGTCGCCGTGAGCGGGAGGGGTGGGAGGCCAAGAGGCCTCATGGTTCTGGTACCTTCAGTGGTGATCCATCTAGGGGGCATTTTCAGCAGGGTAGAGGTCGCTCATCTAGACCTTCTCATTCAGGCCGCCCTGATCAGAGCGGAGCTTCTTCTGGTCGTGGTCGACAGGGATTTCAGTAGGGCCAGTCTTCCCTTAGTGCCCTTCCAGCCCACAGTGCAGCACGTACTACTTATTCAGCCCATGGTTCATCTGCGGCGAGGGGTTCCCTTCAGTCTCCTTCTCCAGCACCAGGTAGCTGTTTTGAGTGTGGTGAGTTTGGCCACATGAGGAGGCAGTGCCCTCGACTTCGTAGGGACAAGGCTCAGCAGAGGGATCATCCCTCCTCTTCAGTACCATCTCAAGCTAGTAGAGGTAGAGGTCAATCTTCTCGTAGTCGCCCTAGAGGCGATGAGCGATCTAGTGAAGGCCAGGCACAATTCTATACACTTCCTGACAGGCGTGATGCAATTGCCTCTGATGCAGTGATTACAGGTATCATTTCTGTCTGTCACAGAGATGCCTCTGTTCTATTTGATCCAGGGTCCATATATTCGGATGTGTCTTCTTATTTTGCACATCACTTGGGTAAGACCCGTGGTAGTCTTGATTTGCCTGTTCATGTATCCACCCCCGTGTGGTGATACGATTGTCGTGGATCATGTCTATAGATCCTGTGTTATTTGTATTAGCAGATCTGTTATTGTTAGGGATGGTGGACTTTGATGTGATATTGGGTATGGACTGATTGTCTCTGTACCATGTTATATTGGACTGTCATGCTAAGACAGTTACGTTGGCTATTCCTGGTATTCCTCAAATTGAGTGGCGAGGTTCGACCAATTTCGTCCCTAGCCGTGTTATTTCGTTCCTAAAAGCTCAGAAGATGGTTGAAAAAGGGTGTTTATCGTACTTAGCTTTTGTGAGAGATGTGGAGCTGAGTCTCCTAGCATTGATTCTGTACCTGTTGTAAGGGGCTTCCCAGATGTATTCCCCTCAGACCTGCCGGGCATGCCGCCGGACAGGGATATTGATTTTGGCATTGACTTGGTGCCGGCACTCAGCCCATATCCATTCCTCCTTATCGGATGGCACCAGCTGAGTTGAAAGAACTGAAAGAGAAGCTTCAGGAGCTTCTAGATAAGGGTTTCATCCGCCCTAGTGTGTCTCCGTGGGGTGCGCCAGTATTGTTTGTTAAAAAGAAAGATGGTTCCATGCGAATGTGTATTGATTATAGGCAATTGAACAAAGTGACAATGAAGAACAAGTACCCTCTACCGCGCATAGATGATTTGTTTGATCAGTTATAGGGTGCGAGGGTGTTTTCTAAGATCGATCTTCGTTCAGGCTATCATCAGCTGAAGATCAGGGACTCGGATATTATGAAGACTGCATTCAGGACCCGATATGGTCATTATGAGTTCCTTGTGATGTTGTTTGGGTTGACCAACGCCCCAGCAGCATTTATGCATCTGATGAACAGTGTGTTCAGGCCTTATTTGGATTCATTTGTGATTGTGTTCATTGATGACATTTTAGTCTACTCTCGTAGTCAGGAGGAGCATGCTCAGCATTTGAGTATTGTGTTGCAGAGATTGAGGGAGGAGAAGCTATATGCTAAATTCTCTAAGTGCGAGTTTTGGCTCGAGTCCGTGGCATTTCTGGGACATGTGGTGTCTCGTGATGGTATTCAGGTTGATCCGAAAAAGATAGAGGCGGTGCAGAGTTGGCCTAGACCGTCCTCAGCTACAGAGATCAGGAGTTTTCTTGGCTTGGCGGAGTATTATCGCCGGTTTGTTCAGGGATTTTCATCCATTGCTTCTTCATCACTAGATTGACCCAAAACGGTGCTCCATTCTGTTGGTCCGATGATTGTGAGGAGAGCTTTTAGAAGATCAAGACGCCTTTGACCACGACATTTGTTTTTGTATTGCCGTTCGGTTTAGGGATGTATATAGTGTATTGTGACGCTTCTCGTGTTGGCTTGAGATGTGTACTGATGCAGGAGGGGCGAGTTAATGTATATGCTTCATGTCAGCTGAAGGTTCACGAGAAAAATTACCCTGTGCACGATCTAGAGTTGGCAGCGATTGTTCATGCTCTAAGATATGGAGGCATTATTTATATAGAGTGCCATGTGAGGTTTATATAAACCATCACAACTTGCAGCATTTGTTCAAGCAGAGGGATCTTAATTTGAGGCAGCGCAGGTGGCTTGAATTACTAAACAATTATGACATTACCATTCTTTATTATCCATGTAAAGCGAATGTGGTCGCGACTACCTTGAGCAGAAAGGCGGAGAGTATGGGTAGCTTGGCGTTTATTCCTGTCGAGATGAGACCATTAGCTTTGGACATCCGGTCTTTAGCTATCAGACTTGTGAGGTTGGACACTTTGGAGCCCAGCCGAGTTCTAGCATGTGTGGTTTTTCAGTCTTTGTTATTAGGGCAGATTAAGGCCCAACAGTTTGATGATCCGCACTTGGCGGTCCTTATAGAGACGGTACTTTAGGGAGGTGCCAAGGATATTTCTATTGGCGAGGATGGTGTGTTACGACTTTGGGGCCGTGTGTGTGTTTCTAACATTGATGGCTTGAGAGAGAGGATTCTAGAAGAGGCCTATAATTCGAGGTATTCCATACATCCGGGTGCCACAAAGATGTATCGTGACTTTAGACAGCACTACTAGTGGTGGAGAAAGATGAAAATGGACATTGTCAGACATGTAGCACGGGGTGCCTCAACTGTCAGCAGGTTAAGTACGAGCATCAGAGGCCCGGTGGCGTATTTCAGCGCATTGTTATTCCTGAGTGGAAATGGGAGAGGATCACTATGGACTTTGTTACTGGACTCCCTCGGACGGCGAGGAAGTTTGATTCTGTATGGGTGATTGTGGATAGACTGACCAAGTCAGCTCACTTCATTCCAGTTAGTACTACCTACTCATCGGAGCGGTCGGCATCGATCTTTATTCGAGAGATTGTTCGGTTGCATGGAGTCCCAGTGTCCATCATATCCGACAGGGGTACTCGGTTCACTTCTCAGTTTGGAGAGCATTTCAGCGAGAGACGGGTACACGGGTCGAGCTGAGTACAGCATTTCACCCCCATACAGACGGACAATCCGAGCGCACTATTTAGATCCTTGGAGGATATGCTGCGAGCTTGTGTGATTGATTTTGGTGGTTCGTGGGACGAGTTCCTACCACTTGCCGAGTTTGCCTACAACAACAGCTATCGGTCCGAGTATTCGTATGGCCCCGTACGAGGCATTGTATGGCAGGCGTGCAGATCCCCCGTGGGATGGTTTCAGCCCGGCGAGGTTAGATTGATAGGGACCGAGTTAGTCCGAGATGCTCTAGATAGAGCAAAGTTGATCCAGAGAGGCTTCGTACAGCACAGTCCGTCCGAAGAGTTATGCGGACCGTAGAGTTCGAGAGTTGTCTTTCATGGTCGGTGACATAGTATTGTTGAAGATTTCACCCATGAAGGGGTGTCACGAGGTTCGGGAAGAAAGGAAAGTTGAGCCCCAGGGTTCATCGGTCCTTTTGAGATACTTAGGAGAGTCGGAGAGGTGGCATACGAGTCGGCCTCGCCGCCCAGCCTTATCCAGCGTTCATCCAGTATTCCATGTGTCTATGCTCCCGAAGTACATCGGAGATCCGTCTCATGTATTAGACTTCATCAGCACCATTCAGCTTGATGGTGATCTATCCTATGATGTGGAGCCTATTGCCATTTTGGGACTGCAGGTGAGAAAATTGAGGTCTAAGGAGATTGCATCAGTTAAGGTTCAGTGGAGAGGTCGACCCGTGGAGGAGGCCACTTGGGAGATCGAGCGGGAGATGCGGAGCAGATATCCTCACTTGTTCGAGACTTCAGGTATGTTTCTTGACCCGCTCGAGGACGAGCGTTTGCTTAAGAGGGGGAGAATGTGACGACCCGGCTCGTCGTCACGGGAATTACCACCCCGTTATGTTGAAATTGCATGTTTTATGATTTTATATCGGTGTTAGAGTCTATCGGGTGAGTTAGGAGTGAATTGGATTGAAAATGAGGCATATAGCCTTTTTGAAGGACACTTGAATAAGGAAAGTCAACCCGGAGTTGACTATTTGGTTAGAGGGCTCGGAATCGAATTCTGATGATTCGGTTAGTTCCGGAAGGTGATTTCTGACTTAGGGGAGCGAATCGGAATTGAATTTGGAGGCCCGGTGTAGAAATAGGCTTGAATTGGCTAAGGTTGAATTTTGGCGAAATCCGAACGGTAGGTGAGATTTTGATCCGGGAGTCGGAATGGAATTCCGACAGCTGCAGTAGCTCCGTTAGGTGATTTTGGATGTGCCTGCAAAATTTCAGGTCATTCGGACGTCGTTTGGTCGGGTTTTTGATTGAATGTGTAATTTGGAATGTTTTAAGGAATTTAGGCTTGAATTCGATGCGAATTATGGGTTTTGATGTTGTTAGACGTGTTTTGAGGATTGGAGCAAGTTCGAACGAGGTATTAAGATGTGTTGGTATGTTTGGATGAGGTCCCGGGGGCCTCGGGGTGTTTTCGGATGGTTAAACGGGAGAAAATTATGGAAAAATTGCAGGTTGGGATCCTGCTTCTGTTGTTTCCGCTCCCGCGGAATTTTGGACGCAGGAGCGAGTCCGCAGAAGCGGACGAGATGCGCAGGAGCGGCTGGTCACGCAGAAGCGGACGCCATTCCGCTGAAGCGAGGTCGCTGGTGCGAGCCAGTGATCGCAGAAGCGGACGGGGAGAAAATGGGCATGGTCCGCAGAAGCGGACACTCGACCGCTTGGGCGAGACCGCAGACGCGGTCAATGGTGCGCAGAGGTGGAGGTTTCCGCAGAAGCGGAAGTTCCTTCGCAGAAACGGGCCCGCTTAAGCGGCCCTTTGCTCGCAGAAGTGGAAATGGCCGGCCAGGCCTGGAACCGCTGAAGCGACCCTTTGGTCGCGGATACGGGTGCATAGGAGCAGAAAATATTCCGCAGAAGCGAAAATCGCTGTAAGTAAGTGTATCAGAAGTTAGAAAAATTTCAGAACATTTCACACATTTTGGGTCTCGGCTTCAGAGGCGATTTGGGCGATTTTGAAGAGAAATTCAAGGGAAATCATCATGTAATCATCTATGGACTTAAACTATGATTAGTATTGGTAATATTATGCAATTATATCATGAAAATGGAGGAATTTGGGGTAATTTATGGAGGATTTAGCCCTAGTCTTAAACTTTAGAAAATCAAGGTTTTGAATGGGCAAATGGAGTCCGAATTTGGTAAAATTGATATGCTTAGACTCGTATTGAGACGAGGGTTCCGAATATGTGACTTTCGTGATTTTTCGATAAGCGTACCGGAAGTCGGGTTTTGACAACTTTGGGAATTTTGATGTAAATTGAGCTATATTGATTGGGTGTCGTCCCATTGGCCTAATTTGTTGTATTTCTACTGTATTTGATCAGATTCTACGCGTGCGGAGCTTGATTCTCGTGGCAAGGGCATTGCGGAGTAGTCGTCGCGCCGTATTGAGGTGAGTAATAGATGTGGGTGATGACCAGCCGGTTCGAAACCCCGGTATACCACTTTGTGACGCTGTATAGCGGCGAGACACGCACACTCTTGAGAGTGCGGGGTCGATCATGAACTGGAGACTATATATTAGTCCGACCTGTTGATACTGTATTATTGGCTATTCTAGAGCCGTCGAACCTCCTTCTCGGATGGTTGCATATATATATATTGTGATAATGGCCACTCTTGAGCCGTCGAACCCCCTTCTTGGGCGGTTGAGTATACATGTGGGCCGTGAGCCAGTTATTGGATCCCGCGAGGATCGTTATCATTGTCTTATCATATAGACATGCTAGTTTACTACTAGTCCGCAGCCATTTTTGTTATTATGCCAATTCCAATCTCTGGAACTTGACATTACTGTTTTCCAACTGAAAAATGATAAAAGAGTTTTCAAAAACTATTTTTGAGCCTGCGAGGCTGTATCTGCATATTAGCTGACTAGTAGTGGATCGGGCTGCGCGCCGCAGCAGGATATATGTTGGATCGGACTGCACGCCGCAGGAATATCTCTATGATATTGTGCTTGGGCTGTAGGAGCCCCTCCGGAGTCTGAACCCCCACAGTGAGCACGGGTACCCAAAATTGGAGTCGGGCTACACGCCGTAGCGGTCATATCATGCATTGCATTGCATTTAGCTACATCTGCTAGCTGTTATGCTATTTATTGGTATTTGTTGGAACAGGTACAGTGAAGATTGATTCTATGACAGGGTAGCTGATTATAGCTCTACATAGTGCTTTATTGCGGATTTCTTATCTGCGCTGTCTTACCCTTGTTTATTACCACTGAGTCTGGCAGTACTCATTTTACTCCCTCCACCTTGTGTGCAGATCCAGGTACCTCTCAGCAGTGATACAGTAGCTGTGCAAGGCGACATCTGTGGGATATACGAGGTAGCTGCAGAGTCCGCAGGACCCGATATTCCTTTCCATTGTCTTTTGATTTTGTATTGACATTTCTTTCCGCACTTGGTATTTTGTAAACCTTTACACACTCATGTTCAGTAGAGGCTCATGACTCTTGACCCTTGGTCTATGGGAGTTAATGTATTATGGGACTTGGTTTCCCGTTTTCGTTACATGTATCACTATTATTTTTGTGAATTAATATGCCTAAATGGGTTAAAGTGAGCTTCTAGCTCCGTGGTTGATATTGATTGGTCAGGCTGGCTTAGCAATGTGCTGGGCGCCATCACGACCGGATTTGGGGTCGTGACAGCTTAGCACATGCTCTCCTCATCCTTCGATACTCTGACCCCACACCTTGCCACATGGATTCATCAGATCTAGTCTATTTTGAATTAATGGTCAATATATCTCTTCTATCTTCTAGAGAATTCCAAATAAAGACTTGCTTTATTTATTTTATTATACCTTATTTACTTATATCAAGATTAATCTCAGCCATTAGATGCATCTAATCCAACGGTTGGATTTATTTCTAAAATTAAAATCAAATTTGCTAGGACTTCCATCTCTTTCCCTGCCATGGCAGAATATTTTTGGCTCCTTCTATTTTCTTAGCAAAATTTGACACTCAAATCTTATAATCAGAAATTTGTATAGCTTTTCTAAGGAATCATTTGCACACCCAAGAACTTCCATTGAAGAATCCAAAGTTGTTTGTTATTTACAATGAAGATGACATAGGTAAAAAGGGGTTCTCTTTTGTTTTCTTCAAGGTTTCACAATTTTGGCAATCGAATCTTTGCTTCTCCTACCCATATTGTCCTTTTTCCTTCTTCTACACACCATTTCAATCCGTTTGAAGCCCTAACCCTTCAAGAATGCCGCCAAAATTGACCCTTGAGAAGCCCTAGTAATTCTTCTATAAATACATAGCTTGGGTAATAATTTAGGACAACTCTTGGAGTCATCTTCAAAATTTTATTCTTCAAAATACTCTAAAAGTCTTAGTTGTGTATCCTCTATTGCTCTCCTCTAAAATATATGTGTTCTTTTTGTTGCACCTTTCGGAGTTTGTCAAATTTGTAGTTATAAGCTCGAGTTCATGTTCGAAACCAAAAGTCCAGTTGATAGATCTATTCGACGCGCCCAAGTTCGCTGCATCGCAAAAGGTCAGTTTTTTTTCATACAAATGCAATAGGGCATGTATTACGAGTGAACCTTTGATTCTCTTTGATATTTTCTTGTTCAATTTTAAATATCATAAAACAAATGAATATGATATGTTGTCTATTATTTGTATTTATATCTTTCTCTTGGTTAGAAGTTGTTGGGTTAGTGTATGAGGTCGAATTGGACATGATTGATGTAAGTCGAGCACACCTCCCTACATGGCCACTGAAGTCAAATATACCTTCCTCCGTGCTCATACGACGGAAAGGAGTACGCCCTCGACTATAAAGGTGCACTGACAAACTCGCCTGTACGAGCGTTCCATCCCCTCCGCCCCCTTTACATTTTTGTAACAACAATAGTTCTGGAATAAATTGGTACTATGGCGAGGGGGCCTTCCTTATACATAAGGAAAGGTCTCCCTCATTTGTAAGAGAAGTGTTATTTTTTCAATAATACAACTTATGACTATCATTCTCTCTCTATCTCATCTCTCTATTGTTGATTAGTCTTGATACTCCAATAAGTTTTACTACAATCTCACTAAAGCAAATTACATACGAATTTTAGATCTATCCTTGAGTTTATTACCGTTGATTCCGATTTACCTTTTTATAATCTTTGATTGTCTCTAACTCATAAAGCAACCGATAGCTTTTGGGTCAAATAATTTGGCGCCGTTTGTGGGGATTTCGATAATCAAACATGTAGTATACATCCCAAGGATCCGATCATCAGATAAAACCTTAAAAAAAATATGGCCGAAAACAGCACCCGGTCCAAAGCTATAGCAGAAGTCACCACCAACCTCTTGAGTTCCCTGAACGAGGTCGGTGGTAGCGCTGTCGTCAACACCACCCCTGATACCGTGAAAGAGACAAAATCTTCATCTTCCCCATCCGGGAACCTTACGACCTTGCAGGAAAAAAATACCTCCACATCCGCTGCAAAAGAAGCACCCCCAGCGGTCAAGAAGTTATTGGAGGAATGGCTGACAAGCGCCCTGAGCGGCCTAGTGAAAAAACCACCACGGGGTCATAAAAAAGTAGCACCAACAACAAGCAACATCGCCACAGCAGACGAGCAAGAGAAAACACGAACCAACAACCAACCCGTCGAAATGCAAATGCATGACGATACGTTGACATCCATTCTGAGAAAAATGGAAGAAATGGAGAGTGAAAATCAGGCCCTCCGTGACCAGATGAAGGAACATCAGGATAGAGTTGACAAGATTCTTGGAGCGCCTAAAATACTGCCCAAACATGACGTAAGAAGGTTCATAGAGCAACCCTACTCCGAGGAAGCCGCTCCCTACACCATTCCGAAGACTTTCAAGATGCCTCATTACTTGAGGGTATATGATGGAACCACCGACCCTAAAGATCATCTTATCCATTATGTCATCATTGTGAAAGGTAACGACCTGTCTAAGGAATAGGTACCATCAGTGCTGCTGAAGAATTTCGGCGAGATGTTAACCGGAGGAGCCCTGACATGGTACTCCCAACTGACCGCCAAAACAATCTAAACCTTCGAAGAAATGGCAGACAAGTTTGTTACTGCACACGTCGGCGCTAAGAAGGAAGAAGAGAGAGTAAAAGACATCTTCGCCATCAGACAAACCACAGGCGAAGGCCTCAGAGACTTCCTCGCCAGATTTAACAGGGTAAGGATGAGCCTACCAAACATATTGGAGGGCATGGCGGTAGCAGCTTTCCAGAACGAACTCAGCAGGGACGGCTCCAGAGCAACCAAGAAACTGCTGAGCCGGCTCATGAAATATCCCCCTACAACTTGGGATGAGATCTATAATGCCTACTGTGCCGAGGTACGAGCAGACGAAGAGGACCTCAATGGACCAACCCGACAACTGACAGCCATACATCCAGACATAAGGAGAGATCGGCGACACGAGGGACGCCAAGAACTCCCCTCTGGCCCTAATAAAGAACGACATCAGCCTTATATGAGGTCTCCTCTTCCGCCCCCTCATCATGCAGACGCACTACAACGCCATCTCGCCCCACTCAGAAACGAACGAGGTATGCCCCCTTTACTTTCATCGCATAACTTTTGTGTTTCTCCTTCAAAGATTGTGTACGCACTGGAAAAGCTCGGCACCAAGGTGCAATGGCCTCAGAAAATGAAATCGTACCCCGCCATAAGAAAATCAAATGTTCTGTGTGAATTCCACCAAGAACGAGGGCACAGGATCGAAGACTGCATAGGTCTGCGACAAGAAGTTGTCAGGATGCTAAACCAGGGATACCTGAAGGAGCTGCTCAGCGACAAGGAGAAGGCCAATTTGGTGCGCGGGCGAGAGCATTCCCGTGGACCACCGAAGCCACCCTCCACGACGCGCACAGTAAACATGATCGCCGGAGATGGGAATGACGTCGATATCAACCATGTCAAATTTTCCAACACACACAGACTGAAGAGGACCATCTTCTACGAACGGTACGATGACCTCAAGGGAAATATCACCTTCGATAAGTCTAACGCCGACGATTTGTATTTTCCCTATTATGATGCTTTAGTTATCACTTTACGTATTATTGATACGGACGTCAGAAGAGTCATGATCGATGACGGAAGCGGCGCCTGCATCATCCATCTGAGAGTCCTCTCGCAGATGGGACTCGAGGATAGGGTAAACCCACGTTATATAATTCTAACTGGTTTTAACAATGCAGTGGAACGCACGTCGGGAGAAGTGACTCTACCCATCCTCGCGGGGGAGTCACCTTGGAAACTACCTTCCACGTGATGGACCAAGAGACGACATACAATGTCATCATCGGGCGTCCGTAGATCATGCCATACGAGCGGTCTCCTCAAGATTATACCAAGTGGTCAAGTTCCCTACTCCATGGGGAATATTCATCATCAATGGAGAACCACGCACAACGCAAGAATGTTATAAGATAACACAAGATTGCACCCACACCCGACAACTGAGCGGGGCAAGTGTAGAGGCATAGCAATCAGCCGTGTCGGGGACCAAAGCGGACCCGACAACCGACGCCATCAGAGACCCAGACATTGTGGAAGCATGTAAGGCTGCAGTCGAAGACCTCGACCCAGTTCAACTAGATCGTCACAACCCCGAAAGGAAGGCATACATTGGCCACGGGCTCACCGATCCGGGTAAGTACTGTGAGCACGTGATTTTTGCCCTACATATGAATTACTCCCAAAACAAAATTCAAAATAAAATTATTTCTTGTATCGTTGTAATATCTGTGGATTTCTGTGTTAATTTTCTTCATGTTTGTTTATTTAGATTAAGAAAAATACAAAATACATTGCATTTTGCTTTCTTAGGATTTAATTTACAATTGAAAGTAGTCAAGTTTATTTGATAAACATGGAAAATAACAAAAATATGTATTTTTTGCATTTAATGTTTAAAGTTTAGTTGTATGACATGATTTTAATGTGTTAGTTAACATGTTAATTGTTGTTCAAATGTTGATATTTGTGTAGTTTTATTTATTGATTTTTACAAATTAATTAGGAATTTTGTTCAATTATAAAGAAGAGAAGAGAAAAGAATTAGAAATCAAGAAGAAAATCGAACTGGGCCAAAACTAGGCCAAATACTACCCCATATCCAGGCCCAAACGTCCCAGCCCAGTCCATCTCTCTGACCCGGATCCATCTCCCAGCCCCGTTACCCCTCCAAACGACGTCGTTTAGGATTAGAACTTTTGATCTTGGCCGTTGGTTGTTATAATCCAACGGCTAAGATTAAACCTTGATTTTTAATATACCAAAAGACCCCCCAATACCCAAACCCGCTTTCATTCAAAAAAAATTCCCCAACCCAATTCCCATTTCATCTTCTCCCACGAAAAAACCTAGCCGCCACCTTACCCCTTTGCTCGAAACCCGGCGGCCAGCCGTCGCCGGCCACCCAAACCAACACCCCAGGACCTCCTACCTCTCCCCATTCCAAATCCTTAGTCCTCATTCCTCGAAACTTAGCCGGGCTTTTCGAATCTCAAATTTAAAAAGTTGGTCAAGAACCCTAGAATCCAAAACTAGGGATTTCTCCCAAATCAATGGTAATTGAAGTCAATAGACTTTAATTGGAGTGTTTTTCGTTTGAAAAACACTTCAATTAAAGTCCGTTTACTTCAAAAGGTGCAAAACTCGAATCCTTTGGAGCCGGGTCCGTCCGATTTCGATTTCTTTTGAGGTAATTTTCTTTTCCTGTTTATTTTAATTAGGTATTTGTTTGTTTTGTGTATTTGTTCAGTTTAACTTGATTGAATTCTTCTCAATTTTCTTTTGGCCGTCCCTGTTTTCTGTTCTTCTTCAAAGACCTTTTATTCGGTTAAAATTATTAGTTCTGTTTGATCGATCGATTGTTGTTTGTTATTAAGTGTGTGTATTCGATTCGATTATTAAAGTCGAATAATGTTTCTACTTCTTTCATTTTTTCGGCCTAAGTGCTGAAGATTGAAAGCTTGTTCATCGATTGTGTGTTATTGATTATAGCTGGTGTAATCGATTCAACGAATGTCGTCGAATAGTTGGTTTCGCAATTGTTTTGTTTTGGCTGAAATTTGTTGAAATTATTTGGTTCGTCTATTGGCTGTTATCAATTCTATGTATTGCAATCGTTTAGTCGAATGTCGTCAAACTAATTCTATGTTTTTGTTTGAACCATTTTAACTACAACTGTTAGGATTCCCTGTTTGTGACCGAGCCTTAGATTGTTTTGATTTCACTTTAAATTGTTGATTGGATATAGCTGTTTAAGCATGTTAAAGACCACATCTAGGTACAAGGCACATGCCTTAGGTCAGTAGAAACCTGTTGGACAGCAGGTATTCACCTAGGTTTTGTACTTAAGGAATTTTAAAACAAGAAAATCCCATGCTTAGACAAAAAAGGTGGGAATCTGATGGGATAACATGGAGTGATGATTTAAAAGGTTTAAGAAGTAACATGGGCTAGGGAATAAAGAGGCTGGAAGGTGAGCTGTTGAATTAAAAATAGAAGGTTCTGTTTTGGTTATAAAAGATAGGGAAAAACACACAGAGAGGACACTGGAAAAAGGAGAGCAGAACAGTTTTAGAAACATACAGTCACATTGAGACTCACTGGAAAACACATATATACACTCACACAGATACTCACTGGAATACATACACTCACAAAGAGAGCTTAAAACACATTTTTGAGAATCTGGAAAACAGACACACACACAAAGAGAGAATTAATTACTGGAAAAACAGAGAGCAAAGGAGAGTTTTACCTCTAGTTTCTTCACTGAAACTTGTTCTGCTTTATGCCCTCTCTTGGTTTTCCCCGGATTCTTGTTTTGATTTCAAAATCATCTTTGAGATTATTGGTTGTCTTTGGGTTACTGTTTTTCTGTCAAAATTCTGTTTGGATCTGCCACTGTTGTGCTGTTTGGTTTTAGTCCGTTTGATGCATACTGCTTCTGCTGCTAACTCCTCCATTTGTTCGATTCTACTTCCAGGTACACATCTTTTGGGCTTGACCATTCTTGTACCATAAATGAAATGGAAGACCACTTTGAATCCTTTGTTTGAAGCCATTACATAAATGATCTTGTCTAACTACTTATTAAACTAAGGACTATTAGCTAAAATAGATATCGTACAGTTAGTCATTAGAAGATTGAGGGTGCATTAGTCTTGTATGTTTACTTAGCTCTTACTTTCATTATGTACGAATTGAAACAAAACTTGCTAGGCTTGTATTTGTAAACTTGGATTATTTTGGACTATTGATAAATATAGGCATCAGTTTTCTTTTATACTTAATTAGTTTCTATATTTTTAGTATACGTTTGGATTTGTGTAAGTAAAACTAGCCAATTCGGATTGGGACTCCCCTTGATATTTTACATAGGTAATTTGTTGAAGTCAAGTAGTTTAAGCATGTTTAAGATGTTAGTTTGGTTAAAGCTTGGCTATTAATATAAGATGTTTGGAATCATTTGAGTTTTTCTTTACTTTGATTTTTCTTTTTCTTTGAAGTCCATTTATAATTAAGCAAGCAAGACAAGTTAGCCAATGCTTCAGATGACGATGTTAGTCGACTTTAATCATATAATTTCGATTTCGTCAATTAACGTCAGATTGAGGATAGCGAAATCCAAAGTAAACAACCTCATGTCTAATAATTAACCAAGGCGAATTATTTCTATTTCGTATATTTTGATCAATTTTCCGTTAGCTCATATCTTTTCATTCAATCTCCGGCCATAAGTCAAAAGCTAGGAAATAACACATCATTTGGTACGATTCTTTAATTGGAAATAATTTTAAGGGATACGCTTTTAAATAAATTGTTTTTTTTTATTTAGTTTTACAATGGTTTTAAATCGGCATAGTTTCAAATAAGTAATCCGGATATCTTTTTTTTTTATTATTTACCTATCTGTCAAAGTCCGAGTCTATATTGTAATTAGTCTTTCTTTTGGTATGGTTTCAAATTAATAGAGCGGTTTAAAGTTTAACTAGAGCATATAATTTATAAGCATGTATAAAATCAGGAATTTTTAGCCATTTATAATAATTGAAGCGACCGTGCTAGAACCACGGGATCCGGGGGTGCCTAACACCTTCCCTCGGGTCAACAGAATTCCTTACTTAGAATTTCTGGTTCGTAGACTTCATTTGGAAAGTCGAAAATTTCCTCGATTTGGGATTTAAATAAATCGGTGACTTGGGACACCATAATTTATTCCAAGTGGCGACTCTGAAATATGTGAATAATCCCGTTTTTGTCACTTAAATTGGAAAAACTCCCCTTACGCTTCTACCCCCGGGTAGTGGGCTCGCCAAAAGGAGGTGTGACAAGTACCGTGAATTTTTGACTAACCATGCAGATACATTTGCTTTTTCCCATTGCAGACATGCCAGGAATCTCGCCAGACATCGCCACCCACAGGCTCAACGTCGACCCGCCGGTAAGACAAATCAGGAGAAAGTTTAATGCCACAATTAACGAGGCAGTCCGCAAGGAAGTAGATAAATTGCTCGCCATCGGCTCTATCAGGGAGTCAAAATATCCACAATGGGTCGCCAATGTGGTAATGGTCAAAAAGAATAACGGAAAATGGAGGATGCGTGTGGACTTCACCGACCTGAATAAGGCCTGTCCTAAGGATTCCTTCCCCATCCCTCACATCGATCAACTAATCGACGCCACCGCCGGGCATGAACTACTAAGCTTATTGGATGTGTATTCCGGTTATAACCAAATCCTGATGGCCGAGGAAGATCAAGAGAAAACCACATTCATCACGCACCAGGGTACCTACTATTATAGGGTGATGCCCTTCGGACTCAAGAACATGGGGGCCACATACCAAAGACTGGTCACTAAGATGTTCAAGGAGAAACTTAGGAAAACCATGGAGGTTTATATCGACGACATGCTAGTGAAATCCGCCAGGAAGGAGGACCACATCGACCATCTACGAAAGGCCTTCGAAATACTGAAAAAATATGGGATAAAGATGAATCCCGAGAAATGCGCCTTCGGTGTGGCGTCAGGAAAGTTTCTGGGGTTCCTCGTATCCTAAAGAGGGATCGAAATCAATTCTGATCAAATCAAGGCAATCGCCTCAATACCCAAAACACTCAACAGCAAAAAATAGGTCCAGAAATTAACTGGTCTGATAGCCGCCCTCTCCCGCTTCATCTCCCGATCCTCAGACAAATGCCACAAATTCTTCAGCGTACTGAGAAAAGACAACAGATTCCACTGGAATGACGAATGCGTCAAAGACCTACAAGGGCTAAAAACATCTATCATTGCCACTGCTGCTGTCAAAAGCGAAACCAGGTAAGCCTCTTCTGACGTACCTAGCCATATCGTAAGTCACTGTTGAAAAAGGTACGAATCACCTATCTATTACATTAGAAAAACCCTAGTGGATGCCGAAACTTGATACCCACACCTCGAGAAGTTGGCTTTGGCACTGGTCACGGCTTCTAGAAAGTTGAGACCCTACTTCCAATGCCATCCCATCAAAGTAGTGACCACTTTCCCTCTGAGGAGCATCTTACACAAGCCCGAACTATCGGGCCGGCTCGCCAGATGGGCCATAGAGCTCAACGAGCATGATATCACCTATATTCCCAGGACTGCCATCAAGTCACAAGTCCTCGCTGACTTCGTGGCCGATTTCAGTGTCAAAATAACGCCAGAGGCGAAAAAGGAAGCCCTACATGCCACTTCGAACACCGACCCCTGGATCCTCCACACCGATGGGGCCGCAAACGCCTTGTGATCGGGACTGGGACTCGTCCTCGAAGTCCCTACGGGCGAAGTCATTCGCCAGTCTATACGATGTTCCTAGATGAATAACAACGAGGCAGAATATGAAGCCGTCATTGCAAGTATAAAATTATCCATCAAGTACGGAGCTCGCCGACTTGTTCTACACTATGATTCACAACTCGTGGAAAATCGAGTCACCGGGAGTTATCAGGTCAAGGAACAAAGGCTACAGAAATACCGAGTAGAAATCCACAAACTAATGGCACAGCTCGACGAATGCCGCTTCGAACAGGTTCCTAAGGTGCATAATGCCGAATCGGACGAACTGGCTAAACTGGCCACTGCCGCTACCAACCTGAATAAAGAAAGCACCGACACCCTCCTTCAATCAGCGATCGTCCATATCGAGGTACTCTCACTGCATCTAACTTGGGACTGGCGCAACCAATTTGTATCATATCTGCAAGATGGAAATCTACTACCTGACAAAAAGGAAGCAAAAAAGCTTCGCATGTAGGCAACAAGGTACTGTATGATAAATAACGACCTCTACAAAAGGACTTTTGAAGGACCCCTGGCTAAGTGCCTAGGCCCCAACCAAATGACACCGGTATTATAGGAGTTTCACGAAGGTCATTGCGGTGCTCATACAGGCAATCGAACACTCGTGCGATGTCTAGTATGGGCTGGGTACTACTAGCCCACCATGAAAAAAGACGCGGCGGAATACGTTCGCCAGTGCGAAAAATGCCAAAAGTTTGCCCCTTTGATACATCAACCAGGGGAACCCCTCCATTCGGTCACTTCACCATGGCCCTTCATCAAATGTGGAATGGACATAATTGGACCGCTACCCGTCGGACGAGGAAAGGTACGTTTTTATTAGTTTTAACTGACTATTTCTCCAAGTGGGTGGAAGCAGGTACCTATGCCCAGATTCGCGAGCAAGAGATCATCGCCGTCATCTAGAAAAATATTATATGTCGCTTTGGAATCCCCAAAGAAATAACTTGTGACAACGAACGACAATTCATAGGGCAAAAAACAACCGAATTCTTCGACAAATGGCGTATCAAAAGAATACTTTCAACGCCATATCATCCCGCCGCCAACGGTCAAACAGAGTCATTCAACAAAACCATACTGAATATTCTGATAAAGAAACTCGAAGACGCTAAAGGACTATGGCCCGAGTTATTGCCAGCAGAACTATGAGCACATAGAACTACCCCCAAGTTCTCTATAGGAAAAACTCCTTACTCACTAGTCTACGAAACTGATGCCGTCATACAAGTCGAACTCAGTGAACCAAGTCTAAGGTACTCGCACACGAGTGGAGAGTAGAACGACATAAATCAACTACAAGACCTTGATGAAGCCGAAGAAAGAAGAGAAATGTCTCACATTAGGCTAGTGGCCCAAAAACAACAGATCGAAAGATACTACAACAAGAGAGCAAAAATTCGACCACTCAAAGTAGGCGACTATGTGCTAAAATCCAAGACACTGGCATCCAAAGACCCTAACGAAGGAAAGTTGGGCACCAATTGGGACGGACCAAGACACTGGCATACAAAATAACTGCAGCAGCAGACAAAGGTTCCTTCCGGCTAGAGACCATGAACGGGAAGATGCTCCAAAATAACTGGAACATCTCCCACCTCAAGCATTTCCATTTTTAGAAAGAGCATCCCCCAAGTCGTACTCTTTTTCCCTCATCCGAGTTTTGTCCCAATTGTGTTTTCTCTGAGAGGTTTTTAAGGAGGTGACGAAGGAGATGCTCGGGAGTGCTTAGAAGCTCTGATACACCAAGTGTACCGATGATTAGTATGAATGGCATATCACAGGGACTAGGGATACGGCCATCTCTAATGTATGAAAGGCTACGGCCATATCCAATGTATGAAAGGCTACAACCATCTCTAATGTATGAAAGGCTACAGCCATCTCCAATGTATAAAAGGCTACGACCATCTCCAATGTATGAAAGGCTACGGCCATATCCAATGTATGAAAGGCTACAACCATCTCCAATGTATGAAAGGCTACGGCCATCTCCAATGTATGAAAGGCTACGACCATCTCCAATGTATCCAATCTATGAAAGGCTAAGGCCATCTCCAATGTATGAAAGGCTAAGGCCATCTCCAATTTATGAAAGGCTACGACCATCTCCAATGTACGAAAGACTACGACCATCTCCAATGTATGAAAGGCTACGACCATCTCCAATATATGAAAGGCTACGACCATCTCCAATGTATGAAAGGCTACGACCATCTCTAATGTACGAAAGGCTACGACCATCTCCAAATGTATGAAAGACTACGACCATCTCCAATGTATGAAAGGCTTCAACCATCTCCAATGTATGAAAGGCTACGGCCATATCCAATGTATGAAAGGCCAAGACCACCCATAAACACAAAGGGCTAAGGCCTTAACATCGTATGAGAAGACTACAGTCGTCTCCGATAAGAAAATGGCTACGACCACCCATAAATGCAAAGGGCTAAGACCTTAACATTGTATGAGAAGACTACGGTCGTCTCCGATAAGCAAAGGGCCACGACCACCCATAAACGCAAAGGGCTAAGGCCTTAACATCGTATGAGAAGACTGCGGTCGTATCCTATAAGCAAAAGGCCAAGGCCACCCATAAACGCAAAGGGCTAAGGCCATAACAACGTATAAGAAGACTACGGTCGTCTCTTATCAGCAAAGGGCCACAGCCACCCATAAACGCAAAAGGCTAAGGCCCTAAAAAGCGTATGAAAAGACTATGGTCGTCTCCGATAAACAAAAGGCTACGAACGCCCATAAACACAGAAGGCCACGACCACTTCTGAACGCGTAAACAGCTAAAGGGAAAATAATAGCTGCATAAGAATACACAAGTAGCCCTGACCGGAGTCAATCCAACCTAACCACGACAAATTAACTTAGTAAGAGGCGACGCCATACACAAAATGGAAATTGCGGAAGAAGACAAGAAAACACGAAAATTCCCACGTAATCATTATAAATCATTCACATATTACAAATTTACAACGTCTCTCCAGTCACAAAAAAGAGAGAGAAGAAGTTCTACCTAACTACCCTGGCCCCCGCCATACTCCGCCGCATCGGCTGTACTGACAATAGGGCCCCAATCGCCCTCGGTCCAGAACGCCAAAGAAATCCAGGACCCCGTGCCCAACTGGTTCACATCCGCATAGGTACAACCCGCTGGGTCCGGAGAGTCAGGGTTATACCCACAAGCTTCGCGCACAACCCTAATAAGGCAACGCTGATTTTCAACCTCAGCCTCAGCGGCTCTACCAACGGCTATCAACTCCTCAAATACAGTCCGCCTCGCCTCATCATACACCCACATATCATGAGCTTCGCGGGACACATCGCCAACAGGAACAACAACCTCCGCCTGCTGAGGAGCAACCACCTCGGTCATCATAGCCCCGAGCTCGGCAGTTAGGGCATCAACCCTAGCACGTAACTCCGCTGCCTCCGCCATCGCCACACGGCCCAGTTCCAACTCCCCCTCCTACTGATGAAGGAGACTCTCCAATTCGGTGTTACGAGCCACATCGGCCACCAGGTCTGCATCCGCCTTTTCCAGCTGGGCCGTACACTTCCGCAGTTGATCCTCCGCCTTCCCCAAGCCCTCTCTGAAAACTTAAAACCGAGGGTCCTGGGTGTAGAGGTCCGCCAATGTCTTGTGCTTACCGCGGACCTCTTTGTGTTTCTTCGTCGCCTTCCTAAGGGCGACACTCTTCTTCCGTTCCCACCGGCCTCGCTCCATATCTAAGATAAGGGTCTGAGAAAAAGACGAAGAAGAGACATAACTCAAAACAACACAATGCCTCAGGGCTCATAATAGAACAATGAAAAACAACAACAAAGTCTTACTTGCAAGCCAGCGCCAACGATTCGACGAGATAAATCCCTATTGCTTACGACCTTCAGAGACTCTGTCTCGGTAGAACCGCATAACAGAGACATGTCTGCCGCGGCCTGCTCACTGTCCAGCAATAGGTTGTACCCCGTAGGAATCACGAGCTGACGGGTAGGTCCTATTGTCGCCATATCCACCCGAGCATAGTCTTCTCGCAGCACGTCCGCGGAAGCAGGAGCCCATTCAGGAGCATTCCTCCCCTCATCAGCAGCCAGCCCGGCGACAACTGGCGTGCTATCATCCTCAACATAAGGAGAAGCGGTATCGCCCGCAACCTTCCTCTAGAGGGCCGCCCTCTCCGGTCGAATGGCGTCGCCCATAAAGACTGGCTTCGACTCAGGACGGCGAGTGATCTCCTTCCTCTGTTCCACGACCACGCCCTTACCAAGGAGTAGTCGGTGCCTCTTTGGCTCCAGCGGCTCATCGTCATCAGAAGCCTCCTCTTTAACAAGAAGGGATGGAGGTGAGGGGACCTCTCTATACGTCGGTTCATTCACCGACTCAACTACGGGACGAAAAGTCCCGAGGACGTCCTCGAAAGCAGGCTCCCGAATCACGGCCTCGCCTTCGGAACAAACGACGTCGGAAACATCCACACTAGATACTTCCACATATGCTTGGTCGCCCGAAGGACGGGCGGCCTCAGGGGTAATCTCGCTCATATGAACTACGTGTTCAAAGCCGGAATCTACCGGTGAGGAAGCGACAGCTCGACGTCTCCTCCTCCGTGGTGTGCTCCGGGATTCCAGCATAGTTATAAAAAAACGATACGTCAAAAAACACATCGTCTAATCAAATATGCGCTCACCAAACCTAGAACCAGTACAATACCTGAGAGACTGTATCTTGTGGTAAATGCGACCCACGTTTTACACTCCTCTGCGAAGGGAATCAACCGCCCGACCCATTCTTTAATATCCGGCACGGATTAGGGCGTGCGCACCCTTGCTGCAGATATAAAATATAACAAGATGATGAAAAGTCGAGCAGGCATAAAATAACTAAGCACGAGGGATAACACTTACGCTTAGTGTTCCATGCCTCAGGGAATCTGGTAGGGTCCGACACCAGATCCGAGGTTCGGACGAAGAAAATTTTCAGCCAAAATTGGCGATTAGGCTTGTCGTCTGTCTCGACAACCAAGCCCTTCGTCCCACGATTCGTCAACTGAAGCATCATCCCCCTCATAAACCCGGGACTGGACAGTTGCAGCAGATGGTATACTGTGACATCTAATCCGGCCCTCTCGGCATAAGTCGACAGAATACGACATATCTTCCACGTGTAAGGGGTAAGCTGGGCCGGACATACATTGTAAAACTAGCACAATTCTTCCGCCAATGGATAAATAGGGAGGCCACACCCCATTATGAAGGGGTATTCGTAGAATGCACAGAACCCAGCTCTGTGCACGTTAGCAAAGTCCCCCTCGGCCGTTTGCATGACTACCGTCTCCGGAATTTGACAAGAAACTCGGAGTTTATTCAATAGAGTTTCAGTGAATTTGGACCTTTCCCATGCCGGGGTAGCTCCCTTCGTAGGGAATTCCCTTCGAACGTACAGTTCGCGGGGAAGTAGGTTGTCTACAGAAAAAGGAATGAGAGGTTTGCGAGATTTCTTCCCACCTCCCGAAGGTGGAGGAACCTTGGAAGTGGCTTCATCCTCATTTGTCCCACGGCGACGACTACCTTTAGCCATTTTTAACCTTTATATCAAATTTAGGGTATACTAACAAGCTCCGAAGTCAATATGAAAAGCTGCTAAGTATTACTATAAGGAAAGATGAATGACAAAAGTGTAAAGAACTTTTTTTAGGGATCCGAAAAATGGAAAAACCTAAAATCCCTCCCTATTTATAGTGGGCCAGTACGCGGGATTCGAAGAGGTTAGTGTCAGAAAAGGAGGCGGGAAACCGAAACGTCAAATCACTTTTTGGCCTGCCTCGGGAGCAGTTGTAATCATGGCGCATGTCGTCAGCAAACGACGGTTCAAAGAATATGCCACGTATGCATACACAGATAGATCCGAGACGGGTCGATCTTTTCTGCGCATTGCAGATATATGTCGAATAAATCTCCAATAGGCAGAGGGACTAAATGTATGAGGTCAAATCGGACATGACTGATGTAAGTTGAGCACACCTCTCTACACGGCCACTGAAGTCAAATATACCGTCCTCCACGCCCATACGACGAAAAGGAGTACACCCTCGATTATAAAGGCGAACTAACAAACTCGCCTGTACGAGCATTCCGTCCCCTCCGCCCCCTTTACATTTTTGTAACAACAATATTTCTGGAATAAATTGGTACTCTGGCGAGGGGGGCTTCCTTCTATATAAGGAAAGGCCTCCCTCATTTGTAAGAGAAGTGTTATTTTTTCAATAATACAACTTCTGACTATCATTCTCTCTCTATCTCATCTCTCTATTGTTGATTAGTCTTGATAATCCAATAAGTTTTACTACAATCTCACTAGAGCAAATAACATACGAATTTTAGATCTATCCTTGAGTTTATTACCGTTGATTCCGATTTACCCTTTTATAATCTTTGATTGTCTCTAACTCATAAAGCAACCGATAGATTTTGGGTCAAACAGTTAGAATTATGTACTTGCATGCAAATCCTAGATATTAGTGGTTGTTAACATATCACAAGTTTGTTATAAGACTTTACTGTCTATTTGTTCATAGAAATAAGAACTAGTTGTCCATTGTACTCTATTCATGTGAACAAACGAAAGCAGGAGCAAATAGTAATGAGTTTATCATTTCTATATTATCAATAAATGCTCATTATCATTTTAATAAAGTAAACTAATTAGATGCTAGTGAATATTTTATTTGTAGCTAAATGCTAACTTAAATATATTTTTTATTTAACTATATAATAAGTAAACGTTTTTGTACGACGAAGGGTAGGACAGTAATTTTGATGACTTTTTAGCTTCAGTGTATAGAGACCACGTGTGGGTTAGGTTTCAGCTTCTTTGTAATTCAACAAGAACTTTCCTTTTCCATTTTCTAATTTCTTCCTCCCTCGCTCTTTGTTGTCTTGCTCTTCTCTTGGTGAGTTCATCTTTTTACTTTTCTTCTTGTCCAATTTCTGCTCTTAGTCTACTGGTTCCCTCCTCAATTCGAGCGTTTTTTATCCTTATTTTTTTTGTACTTGCTATCTGATTTTGGTGTTTCTTTAGGTTCCTTCGTCTATTCAATCATGAGTTTATTTCAATCAAGTCTCAAAATATAATTTTAATGTTTGACCTTCATTTAGGATATCTTTTTGTTGAATTTTTACATGCATGTGATAACTATATCATATTTGCAAACTGATGCACCAACATATTTGACAATATACCTAAATCGTGCTTTATCCTAAGGTATTTTGTTTTGCCTTTTATTTTATTCTCTTACCCTGGTTTGTAAATTTTTTATTTTAACAAATGCATGCGGCTTCTACCGCTGGATTTTTTGGTTATTTTATTCTTTCTCTTTATTGATGATTCTTCGAACTTGGCTTACATGCAACGGAAAATATGCTTGAAATTGGCTTGGTTCTCTGCATTACAATTGGATAACCTTCTTCAACTTCGAACATTTGAAAACCCATTACTATTTCCTCTCTGAGTAAGTACTTAGTCCTATACTTCTGTCGCCGAAGTGTCCTCCTTGAAATAATAAGGACTTATGGTGAATGTAAGTACCTTAGCCTCTTTGAAATAATAAGGACTTTTGGTGAAGGTAAGTTCAATTCTGTGATGATATTTGAAATGTGGTCTCATATAAAATCATCTTATTATATCCACCCCTCGCTTAATATTTCTTTATACTGTCAAAAGCATGCTGCTTTGACTACGGTGTGAAATAAAGAGAAAACAATTTTCAGCCAATAAAGAAAGAGAAGGTATGAGACTGCAACAACTTTATGTGATATTAATTCTTCATTGTGTCTCGTTTTTTTCCTTCTAAAAAATTGCACAAAACTGTATTTTGCAGCAGCAACAGTCACTCAGTTTAAGTTTTTTGCAATGTACTCCCTCTATACAATGTCTTCCCTCTCTACCGCGGTCCTTATTTCCCCTTCTATCATTTCAATTTATGACAATAAGGGGTTGCTAGGTCTCTATTGCGATTTGTTGTACCTGTTTGCTGAATCTGATTGTCAACAATGCATTACAGACAATGATGCACCTAAAGTGTTTGATAGTATGCCTGATGCAACTGAACAACTTTTATTGCTTTTGTTTCATAGGTTTTCTACATCATACTCCTATCTCAGAGAACCATTTAAAAGGTACCTTACTTAATTTTTACTGGACAACATTGGGAAGTATATGCGTGTTATTTTTTTTTAAAATCATTTGAAAGGTCTATAATTTGTTAGCATATATTTCAATTGGAGTTTGCTATTAATCTAATTTTCTGTCATCAAGAAAATTAGATACAAAATAAAGTTTATTAGAAGTAATGTAAATATTACTTAACAAAATTACGCGTTTACTGTTGTGCATTAAGCAAGTAAATAGTACATAAAGTGTTCGAACATTGATATAGGTTACTGTACAAAAGAAATGTCAATCCTACTCTAAACATGGACTTCTCTCTTTGGTATATGAATGTCTTTATTTTCTATCGCAGACGCGTCTATTACACTTATGTTTTAGCAAACCACACGTGTACTACACTTAACACTATTTCTGTCTTTGTTTCTATATTTTGGTGAGTTTCTGCTTCGCCATTTCCTTAAGTGGAGCGAGCTACTTTCTCTTCATTATGCCCTTTGCTTCTCTTGAAATGCTTCTGCAATAGTTTATTTTTTTCTCTGATAGCGCTCGAAAGTAAGAGGAAATTCTGGATTATGCTTGGATTTCCTCTGTTTCGTCATGGTGACCATCCATGTAAGTGTTTGATTCTATTCCTTTAGAGATTATTCATTTAGAAGCAAAATGGTCAATTTTTGACTAGGAGAGAGTTCTGCGAAGGTCAGAGTTTATGTAGTAATTAAGGTCAGTATATTTTTAAAAAATCCAGCATTTACATTGAGACTCGTGAGTGTTTGAGCATATACTATTATGATGTGATCTGTGTGCCAGAAAAGAGCTTAAAGTGGAATCTATGTTGAATAATGAACTTTTTTTATGTTCACCTTGCATATTAACAAAATTAATTATATGTATAGATGGAATGCAATTATATTGCTGTTCTTGATTTTTACAAATTTGCTCCAAATTACTCATCTCTGGATATTCATATGTTGAAAGAGAGAATATATTTGTAAGGCCCCGTAAAATATTTGTGCATAAAACCTAGTAGCTATAGTGTCATGGTCCGAATAATGTGTTAGGAATGCGTAGAATTGTTCGGACCCTTGGTAGTGATTTAAGTTTCAAAAATGTAGAGAATAAAGTTTTCCAGAAAAGTGTCAAATATGCGGTCAAGAATGCGACCGCAAACCTGTTATGCGGACCGCATTCTTGCCGCAAAGCTTAACATAAGCCTCCCAAAAATCATGTTGAAAATGCGGTCGATATGCGATCGCATAGTGAATCTGCGGTGCACTTTGCGACCGCAGATCAAGAATGCGGACCGCATATTGGTCGCATTCCTGTAACAGAACTTGAGTAATTTTGAGGCCATTCTGCGGTCACTATGCGGACCGCATGTTGATTCTGCGGTCGCAAAGTGCACCGCAGATTCGCCCCGGCCCAGATTTTTGTAACATTTTGACCCGATATCTTCTTTAATATAACACCTTTCACCCTCATTTTCTCATATCATCTTACCAAAATTAGAGAGAGAATAGAGGGGTTTTAGAGAGGGAAGTTCTTTATCTTCAAGGATTGTTCCAACCACTTAATTCCAAGGGATTCTAGGGCAAGGATTCAACTTCCCCAATCTTTTCAAGGTAAAAACCCTAACTATTTTCTTTGATTTTCAGTTTTAAATCGGGTAAAGAGAGGTTTGCATATAATAGCTTTTGAAAATAGAATTTTTACACTCATGCATGATTATTGAACTTGATTTCTAGTAAAAAGGTGAGTAGAAGTAAGAGTCTTCAAGAACAAGGTTGGCAAGAGTAGGATATCTTGGGTAAGCATAAAGTAGGAAGAAAACTCATCACCGGGTATGTATGGCTAATTTTGATTCTTGTGAAATCGCCTATATGTGTGAAAATTGCTTGGTTAATGTTAATTTGACAAATTGTGTGAAATTCTCAAACTTGTTGTTGAAATATGAGTGATGTGGTATAGAATATGAACCGAAAGTTAAATGAGAGTTGAATTGGGTAAAGAATTGTGAATAATGCTTATGATGGCCTATATGGCACCTGGTGGAAAAGAAACGAAACACTCGAGAATTGGTTTATTGTGGAAAGAGATGAAACACTTGAATTGTGGAAAATTGTTGAACATACTTGTGTGAATATTCTTGATTATGGAAATATTGTAACTTGGTTGTGATATTGGCTTGATAAGTAATTGAGAACATGCAACAATGTGCAAGTTGCTTATTTGAACTTGTTGAAATTGTGTGTAGTACCTTATCTGCTGTTTGAAATTGTTGTGTTTTAAACTGTAAGGCGGGGTCGTGTTGCGCGCCGCAACGTGAGGAAATAAGGTGTGGGTTGGGGTGATAAGGGTGGCCGAGGTAATAAGGGTGGTCAGGGGCAATAAGGATGGAAAACGATCGAAATCGCTATTGAAAATTGATACAAAAATCAATAATGTGAAATTGTGAAAGGAGACAACAGGAGAGTTTGCAACCTGTGGGGCACTGATTGCCCCTTTGTTTGACTACTTGTGCTTTACGTGATTGATTGGTTATTGTTAAATTGGTTGATCGTAGAAAATGCTTTGTGTTGAGAATTATTTGAAATGAGGAAAATGTGGAAACATGATTGGCTGGCTTAATTAATTGTTGATGTAATTCAATGGCTTGAGTTTACTTGGGACAAAGTTTGTCCATACATGCCAGTACAATTCAAGTTTACTGACGTCCCTTTTGCCAGGGATGCTACATTCATGTTATGATTGTAGGTGGATCAGTAGCAGGCACTTCAGCTCATCGACAGTAGTATCCTTCACCTTCCACTGCCCGTTTTGGTGAGCCCCTTTCTTCCTCGGGGCCCTGTGTGGTTCATGCCACTTTTGTTTAGATTTCATTTTGGTTTTGTAAGGTATAGTCGGAGCCTTGTTACCGGCAAGTATTGTATTCCCTTTTGTATCCTAGAGGCTCTGTAGACATGTAAACTGTGGGACTCCAGTCTTATGTATATGTATTGTGTTATGTCGGGCGTTGTAAAAATTGCAAACTTGTTAATAAATCACTCGTATGGTTTTATTTGTTTAATGTGAAATCATTCATGATTAGTAAGATATTTGGTAAATGAAAAACAATCAGCACAGGGGTAACGCGTGGGGATGAAAGGCACCCAGGTCCGCTTGACTGGGACAACCCGGTCAGGCGCCGGTCATGTTCCCCGATTTGGGGCGTGACAATATTTTTATAAAGGAAAGACATAGAGAGTATTAAATTCTACGTGATTGGGGCGTTGGTCAGCCCAAAAGACATCACAAGGAACTCATAGTGACCATATCTGGTCCGGAATGCAGTCTTCATAATGTCGGACTCTCTAATCTTCAGCTGATGGTAGCCCGAACGAAGATCAATCTTCGAGAACACCCTAGCTCCCTGGAGCCGATCAAATAAATCATCAATACGAGGCAGAGGATACTTATTCTTCACTGTTACTTTGTTTAGCTGCCTGTAGTCAATACACATCTTCATGGATCCATCCTTCTTCTTAACAAACAGACCGGTGCACCCCACGGCGACACACTCGGCCGAATGAACCCCTTATCTAGGAGTTCCCGGAGCTGCTCCTTCAATTCCTTCAACTCAGCTGGTGCCATCCGATACGGAGGAATAGAAATAGGCCGAGTGCCCGGCACCAAATCGATACCAAAATCAATATCCCTGTCCGGCGGCATGCCCGGCAGGTCTGAGGGAAACACATCAGGAAAGTCTCGCACAATGGGAACGGAATCAATACTGGGAGTCCTGGGCCTCGACCTCCCGCACAAATGCTAAATAAGAGAGACATCCCTTCCCAACCATTCGTTGGGCCTCGAGGAAAGATATTACCCTGCTAGGTACATACTCAGTCGTGCCTCGCCACTCGATCCTCTGAATGCCCGGGATAGCCAACGTGACTGTCTTAGCATGACAGTCCAGAATAGCATGACATGGAGATAGCCAGTCCATGCCCAATATAACATCAAAATAAATCATGCTGAGAAGCAACAGGTCTACTCGGGTCTCCAGACCTCCAATAGTGACCAAACAGGACCGGTATACGTGGTCCACAACAATAGTATCCCCTACCGGGTAGATACATGCACTGGCAGCTCAAGACTCCCTCGGGACGTGCCCAAATGAGGAGCAAAATATGTAGACACATAAGAATAAGTAGAACCGAGATCAAACAATAATGAGGCATCTCTGTGGCAGACTGAAATAATACCTGTAATGACAGCATCAGAAGCAACTGCATCAGATCGGCCGTAAAGAGCATAACATCTAGCATGACTGCCCGATCGGCCTCCTCCTCGAGGGCGACCCCTAGCTGCCTGACCCTCACCCCTAGCTGGTGGGGCGGGTGCTGAAGTAGAAGGACCAGATGATGAGGGTTGCCCCCTCTGCTGATAAGATCTGGAAACAAGACCGGGACACTCGCTACGGTGGTGCCCAAACTCTCCACACTCGTAGCAACTCCCCAGTGCTGGGGACTGAGACTGATAAGGACCTCTGGCGCTGGAGTGGCTAGCTGATGAACTAGGCCGAGATGAACCCTGAGCGGATGGGGCCTGTGAAGAACTCTGAGCTGGCATGGCACTGAGAGATGGCTGGCTCTGGTGCGAACCCTGATAACCCTGTCTAGAAGACCATCTGCGATGATCTGAGCGACCCGACTGCGAAGATCTGAAGGAGCGACCTCGGCTCTGTTGGCTCTGGCCTCTGGTTAGAGTGCCACTGGAACTAGCTGCACCTCAATGCCTCTTGGCCTCCCTCTCATCCCGCTCTCTGCGACGATCCGTCTCTATGTCGTGAGCAATATCCACAGCATCCTCAAATGTACGACTCAAAACCCTCTCCCGAGTCATTAGAATACGAATGGGATAAATGAGGCCGCCCACGAAGCGCCCAATCCTCTCTCTGTCGGAATGAACCAACCACGGTGCATATCCTGGACAACTCTGTAAACCTGATCTCATACTCTGACACTGACATGTCCCCCTGACGGAGACCCTCAAACTGCCTACGCATCTCCTCTCTCCGAGATCGAGGCACCCATTTCTCCAAGAACATAGTGGAGAACTCCGGCCATGATAGTGGTGTCACACCTCCGGCTCTGCGGCGCTCATAAGCCTCCCACCAAGCGAAGGTCGGCCCCCGAAACCGAAAGGTAGTGAATGATACCCCGCCGGACTCCAAGATCCTTGCCGTACGAAGCATCCGACGCCACTTGTCCAGAAAAACCTTGGGCGTCCTCGCCGGAGCACCAATGAACACCGGAGGAGATAACCTCGGTGAACCTCTCGAGACGACGCCGCTCATCGTCCGTCATAGCCGGGATCCCGTCCCCCCGAACCTCGATCTGTCGGCTGAACCGGAACCACAGAGCTGAACTCGGAGGAGCCCCCGGTGTCCGTATGCCCCGCACCTGCCGGCTCGGAGTGCGTCATCGCGGGGTCCGATGACCACCCCCGATCCCCGATGCGGCTGCTGCAGTAGTAACCGAAACCGCCCGTGCTAGGCCAGTGCAGACTCGCTAGTATCCGAGCCGGGGTCTCTCGTAGACCCGGAATGACAATGGGCACAGCCGGTGCCCGATCCGAGTGCCGCCGGCACCTCCGAAACCGGGGGTCGGGGGTCACTGGCACCGCTCGACCGCCGCCCTAACTTCGCCACGACCATGGCCGCGTCCACGACCTCTAGCAGGTGGTAGTGGTGGTCATCCTCCACGTCCGGATGATCGAGTTCTCGCCATCTGCGAGAGAATAAAATGTCAAATTTCGGATCAAGTCAAAAGTAATCGCACGACAAGAATTCCAAGAATTGAAACTTTTCCTAAAAAGGTTTGCAGCCTCCCGAGGATAAGTACAGGCGTCCCCGCACCGATCCACGAGACTCTACCAACCGGCTCATGACTCGCGAGACCTGTTAACCTAGGCTTTGATACCAATTGTAACGACCCGGCCCAACACTGTGCATATATTGTCCGCTTTGGGCCTAGCCCGCACGGTTTTGTTCCTCCCCAGGCCTGTTACAGGAACCACTGGGGAAAAGGCCTATACACATGTTGGTCCAGTATCTTTACTTAACTAGCCCAGGACTCCCTCTCAATTCCGATGTGGGATATTTGGAGAACTACAGTGCCTGTTCCAGGAACCACTGTACTCCGCCCACCAACAAGTATTCAACGTCCTCGTTGAGGGTACCCAACGCATCGTACTTAGAGAGTCGGCTTTGATACCAACTTGTCACGACCCAAACCCTAGTCGTGATGGCGCCCAACACAATGCTAGGCAATCCCGACCATATCATCCCTTAAAATAGCTAGTTATTAATCAAATTAAACTTAAACAGTAAATGATCATATCAGGTGATAAACGAAATATAAAACATACAAAATACGGTCCCAACCATATCGTGGTGTCACGAGACTGAGCCTCTACAGGATAGAATCCTTATACAACCAAGTCTAGGCAAATAGGAAATCAACAAGATGATAAAGAAGGAGAAAACAAGCTCTGCGGACGCTGGCAGCTACCTCGTAATCTCCGCAAAATTAGACAAGGATCAGCAGCTACAATGTCTCAACTGCTCTCGGGCACCTGTGGATCTGCACATAAAGTGCAGGGGAGCGGGGTGAGTATATTTCAACTCAGTGAGTAACAATAATAAATAATAACTGAAGGTAAGAACTCTTGTGCTATCACTTAGACTCTAACACCGATATAAAAGCATGAATTATGTAATTATAACATAACGGGGTGGTAATTACCGTGACGACGGGCCGGGTCATCACATGGAGCATCAACCACTGGGGGCTGCTCCTGAACTGGTACAACGGGCGGGTCAGCTGGCACTGCCTCAGCTGCCCTACCTCTACCTCTAGTACGACCGCGCCCACGGCCTCTAACAGGTGGCAATGGAGGTCCTCCACCTCGTCCTGATGCTCGCGTTCTCGCCATCTGCGAGAGAATAGAATATAGAAGTTCAGTTCTCAGAACAACAAGATCGCACGACAGAGTTCAAGAAAAGTGAAGTTTTCCTAAAGGTTCGCAGCCTCCCGAGGATAAGTACAAGCGTCCCCGTACCGATCCACAAGACTCTACTAACCGGCTCAAGACTCACGAGGCCTAGTAAACCTAGGCTCTGATACCAACTTGTCACGACCCCAAATCCGGTCGTGATGGCGCCCAGCACATTACTAAGCCAGCCTGACCAATCAATAACAAAAACGGAGCTAGAAGCTCTCTTTTGCCCATTTAAGCATATCAAATCACGAAGCAATAGCGATACATATAACGAAAACAAGGAACCAAGTCCCATAATACATCAACTCCCATAGACCGAAGGGTCAAGAGTCATGAGCCTCTACTGAACATGAGTGTATAAAGGTTTACAAGATACCAAGTGCGGAAAGAAAAGTCAATACAAAATCAAGAGACAGTAAGAAGGAATATCGGGTCCTGCGGACTCTGCAGCTACCTCGAATATCCACAAATGTCGCCTCGCATAGCCACTGGATCACTGCTGAGAGGTACCTGGATCTGCACACAAGGTGCAGGGAGTAAAATGAGTACTGCCAGACTCAGTGGTAATAAACAAGGGTAAGACAGCGCAGATAAGAAATCCACAATAAAGCACTATATAAAGCTGTAATCAAATACCCTGTCACAGAATCAATATCAAGTGTACATGTACCAACAAGTACCAGCAAAACAGTATAACAGCTAGCAGATGTAGCTAAATGCAATGCAATGCATGATATGACCGCTACGGCGCGTAGCCCGATCCAATTTGGGTACCCGTGCTCACTGTGGGGGTTCAGACTCCGGAGGGGCTCCTACAGCCCAAGCACAATATCACTGCGGTGTGCAGTCCGATCCAACATATATACTGCTGCGGCGCGCAGCCCGATCCACTACCAGTCACCTAATATGCAATTACAGCCTTGCAAGCTCAAAAGTAGTTTTGAAAACCTTTTCATCATTTTTCAGTTGGAAAACAGTAATACCAAGTTCCAGAGATTGGAAATAGCATGATAACAGAAATAGCTACGGACTGGTAGTAACTAACATGTCAATATGATAAGACAATGGTAACGATCCTCGCGGGATCCAATAACTGACTCACGGCCCACAAGTATACTCAACCGCCCAAGAAGGGGGTTCCTCGGCTCAAGAGTGGCCAATATCTCGATATATAGTATGCAACCATCCGAGAAAGAGGTTCGACGGCTCAAGAATAGCCAATGTCATAACACAGTATCAACAAGTCGGACTAAGCCATAGTCCCCAATCACAATTGACCCCGCACTCACAAGAGAGTACGTGTCTCGCCGCTATACAGCGTCACAAAGTGGTATACCGGGGTTTCGAACCCGCTGGTCATCACCCACATCTATTACTCACCTCAATACGGCACGACGACTACTCCGCAATGCCCTTGCCACAAGAATCAAGCTCCGCACGCGTAGAATCTGATCAAATACAATAGAAATACAACAAATTAGGCCAATGGGACGACACCCAATCAATACAACTCAATTTACGTCAAAATTCCCAAAGTTGTCAAAACCCGACTCTCGGTACGCTTCTCGAAAAATTACAAAAGTCACATATTCGGAACCCTCATCTCAATACGAGTCTAACCATATCAATTTTACCAAATTCGGACTCCATTTGCCCAATCAAAACCTTGATTTTCTAAAGTTCAAGCCTAGGGTTAAATCTTCCATGATTCAGCCCAAATTCCTCCATTTTCATGATATAATTGCATAATATTATCAATACTAATCATAGTTTAAGTCCATAGTTGATTACCTGATGATTTCCCTTGAGTTTCTCTTCAAAAATCGCCCAAATCGCCTCTAAAGCCGAGACCCAAATGTGTGAAATGTTTCTGAAATTTTCTAACTTCTGATACAATTAATTCACTGCGATTTTCGCTTATGCGGACCATTTTCCGCCCCTGCGGAACCGCTTCTGCGACCAATTGGTCGTTTCTGCGAACCCAAGCCTATTTGGCCAATTCCGCTCCTGCGATCCCTGGACCGCTCCTGCGCGTCCGCTTCTACGGAAATTCTTTCGCTCCTGTGGGGTTTCCCACTTCTGCGACTAGGCGTCCGCCTCTGCGGACTCGCCTAAGCGGCTACCCCTCCGCTTATGCGCTCCTTCACCTCATGGCCCTGGGCCGCTTCTGCGGCTCACCTTCCGCACCAGCGGTGCCGCCCCTGCGGAACCAGATCCGCTTCCGCGATCAATAGTGCTTCTGCGCTCCAGTATCTGCTTCTGCGGACTCGCTCCTGCAACCACATTTCCGCAGGAGCGAAAATGACAGAACCAGAACTCTTCAACCTGCAATTTCCATGATTTTCTTCCGTTTAACCATCCGAAAACACCCCGAGGCCCCCCGGACCTCATCCAAACATACCAACACATCTTAATACCTTATTCGAACTTGCTCCAATCCTCAAAACACGTCTAACAACATCAAAACCCATAATTCGCATCGGATTCAAGCCTAAATTCCTTTAAACATTCCGAATTACACAATCAATCAAAAACCCGACTACACAACGTCCGAATGATCTAAAAATATGCGGACATATCCAAAATCACATAATGAAGCTACTGCAACTATCGGAATTCCATTCCGACCCCCGGATCAAAATCTCACCTACCGTTCGGATTTCGCCAAAATTCAACCTTAGTCAATTCAAGCCTATTTCTACACCGGACCTCCAAATTCAATTCCGATTCCTCCCAAAAGTCACAAATCACCTCCCGGAACTAACCGAATCATCGGAATCCGATTCCGAGCCCTCTAACCAAATAGTCAACTCCGGGTTGACTTTCCTTATTCAAGTTTCCTTCAAAAAGGCTATATGCCTCATTTTTAATCCAAATCACTCCTAACTTACCCGATAGGCTCTAACACTGATATAAAGCATAAAATATGTAATTACAACATAACGGGGGGTAATTCCTATGACGACGGGCCGGGTCGTCACAGTATCCGTGAGAGGCAATTTGATGATCCTCATTTGCGTGAGTTGAGAGATACAGTACAGCGGGGAGGTGCCACACAGGTAAATCTAGATGATGATGGGGTATTGAAATTGCATGGTCGAGTTTGTGTGCCTAATGTCGAAGGGATTCGAGAGTTGATCTTAGTGGAGGCCCACAGTTCGCGGTATTCCATTCACCCGGGCGCCGCGAAGATGTACCAGGACTTACGGCAGCACTATTGGTGGCGCATAATGAAGAAAGATATCGTTGCGTATGTCACTCGGTGTCTAAATTGTCAGCAGGTGAAATATGAGCACCAGAGGCCTGGTGGTGTATTCTAGAGGATTGAAATTCCCGAGTAGAAATGGGAGTGGATCACTATGGACTTCGTTACTGGACTTCCTTTGACTCGGAGGAAATTTGATGCTATTTGGGTCATTGTTGATAGGCCGACCAAGTCAGCACACTTTATTCCAGTATTCGTCTCCTACTCGTCGGAGAGGTTAGCGGAGGTTTACATTAGGGAGATTGTTCGTCTTCGTGGGGTGCCAGATATCTATTATCTCCGATCGGGGTACGCAGTTTACCTCGCGGTTCTGGAGAGCGGTCCAGCAGGAGTTAGGCACCCAGGTTCAGTTGAGTACAGCATTTCATCCTCAGACGGATGGCCAGTCCGAGAGGACTATTCAGATTCTAGAGGACATGCTTTGAGCCTGTGTTATTGATTTCGGAGGCTCGTGGGACCAGTTTCTGCCATTAGCAGAGTTCGCCTACAATAACAGTTACCAGTCTAGCATCCGGATGGCTCCGTATGAGGCGTTGTATGGTAGGCGATGTCGATCACCAGTTGGATGGTTTGAACCGGGAGAGGCTCGGTTGTTGGGTACGGACTTAGTTCAGGAGGCCTTGGATAAGGTCAAGACTATTCAGGAGAGATTGCGTTCAGCTCAGTCCATGCAGAAGACTTATGCGGATCGTAAGGTTCGAGATGTAGATTTCATGGTTGGTGAACGAGTATTGCTCCGAGTGTCGCCTATGAAGGGCGTGATGAGGTTCGGGAAGAAGGGCAAGCTCGGCCCTAGGTATATTGGTCCATTTGAAATTCTAGACAGAGTGGGAGGGGTGGCTTACAGACTAGCTCTGCGCCTAGCTTATCAGCCGTGCATCCGGTTTTTCATGTATCTATGCTTCGGAGATACCACGACGATCCCACACATGTGTTAGACTTCAGTACTGTCCAATTGGACAATGAACTATCTTACGAGGAGGAGCCGGTGGCCATTCTAGACCGGCGATCCCACACATGTGTTTTCCTTCTGTGCGTGTTCAGTGGAAAGGTCAGCCTCCTGAGGCATCGACCTGGGAGTCCGAGTTTGATATGCGGATCCGCTACCCACACTTGTTTCCTGACTCAGGTACTTCTTTGTTTTGTCCGTTCGAGGACGAACGGTTGTTTTAGAGGTGGAGAATGTGACGACCCAAAGGGTCATCACTTGTTTTATTAATCATTTCGAGCTTCTGGGGTCTTGAAAACCTCATTTATAGTTGCCTCGATTTGCGTGCACAGTCCGGGCACAAAGCTGGAAAATGTTTATGTTGAAATATGTGAAATGTGTGAAAAAGTTGAAGAATTTTGATATTAATATTGATATGGTTGACTTTGGTCAACATTTTTGGTAAACGGACCCGGATCCGTGGTTTGACGGTCTCAGAAAATCCGTAGAAAAATATGGAACTTGGGCATATGCCCGGAATTGAAATCCGAGGTCTAGAACCCCGGTAAAAGAATTTTTCTGTTAAATTATTTTCCGAAAATGTTTAAGGAAAATGAAACTGAATTTTGATTAAAAGGTGCTGGTATCGGGCTCGTATTTTGGTTCCGACGCCCGGTACAGGTCATATATATTGGTTAAGCGCTTCCTGGAAAGTTTGGTTGAAAACGGACGTCGTTTGACGTGTTTCGACCTTAAATTGGAAATTTTGAAAGTTATGAAAATTTGAAAGAATTCTTGAGTTTTAAGGCTCAATTCATTCATTTAAATAAAAATAAGCCGCACTCGACGATAATATCACAATCAGAGGGCCCCGCATGCATATCTCTCTAGGCCGCACGGAACGACGACACCGCAACTTGACGGCTTACGGATGCCGCCTTCGAGGCCAAGGCGCAGCGACATGTCAAGTGCAACGGCGTTAAGCCCGCAAGGTCGTGAGATCTACAATATCTATCTTTTAAAGTATTTTCCTTATTTTTATTTTTTCCTAATTATTTTCTTTTAAAAAATCTGATTATTTCGCGTAAAATAAAAAAATAAAATACATCTCCTCAAAAATTCATTTACGAAT
>JASVEL010001046.1:0-59710 GCA_032618575.1 Nicotiana noctiflora
GCTTCTGCGGCTCGCCTTCTGCTCCAGCGGTGCCGCCCCTGCGGGCCCAGCTCCGCTTCCGCGATCAACAGCGCTTCTGCGCTCCAGTATCCGCTTCTGCGGACTCGCTCCTGCGCCCCCATTTCCGCAGGAGCGAAAACAACAGAACCAGAATCCCAAACCTGCAATTTTCCACATTTTCTCCCGTTTAGCCATCCGAAAACACCCCGAGGCCCCCGGGACCTCATCCAAACACACCAACACATCCTAATACCTTATTCGAACTTGCTCCAATCCTTAAAACACGTCTAACAACATCAAAACCCATAATTCACATCGAATTCAAGCCTAAATTCCTTAAAACATTCCGAATTACACAATCAATCAAAAACCCGACTAAACAACGTCCGAATGACCTGAAGATTTGCGGACATATCCAAAATCACATAGCAAAGCTACTACAACTGTCGGAATTCCATTCTGACCCCCGGATCAAAATCTCACCTACCGTTCGGATTTCGCCAAAATTCAATCTTAGCCAATTCAATCCTATTTCTACACCGGACCTCCAAATTAAATTCCGATTGCTCCCCTAAGTCACAAATCACCTCCCAGAACTAACCAAATCATCAGAATTTGATTCCGAGCCATCTAACTAAATAGTCAACTCCGGGTTGACTTTCCTTATTCAAGTTTCCTTCAAAAAGGATATATGCCTCATTTTCAATCCAAATCACTCCTAACTCACCAGATAGACTCTAACACCGATATAAAAGCATAAAACATGTAATTAAAATATAATGGGGTGGTAATTTCCCTGACTACGGGCCGGTTCGTCACAATAGAAGAGTTTCACACAAAGATTAAAGGGGTCAAATTTCTAGAGGGATTCACGGGTTAGATAACATATGTTCGGTCCATCCCTTCTAGTCAAATCAAGTGGACACTTGGATGGTTTACCGTTGATGAAATTGCATATATATTGGCAGCCCAACTGCATTTCCTTCCGATGGGCTTTAGAAGCATTCAGCTCTATGCCCCATACCGAGTGTTGAGACAGCTTGGGAGATACCAGATAGTAGCTAAGGATGATGATCTTAGTTTGCAAGCGGGTGAGATTGGCCCCGATGGCCAGTTTCCTGAAGCGATAGTCCGTCAGATCTGGAGCGAATGTCAATATTTGGTAGCAAATACTTGTATCCGGGATCGAGATAAGGGGGAGGTATCAGCCGATTATCCGGCTTGGTATAAAAGGGATGTTGCATTCGGAAGGCCGTCCAAAAGGCATCATCTCCAGGAATTTGCTGAATCATCACAAGAGTAGTGGGCTTGGTTAGCCATAGGTAATGAGTACAGGGAAAAAATAAAAGGGTTGGAAAAACGGGTCCAAGACCTCAGGTTTGAAAACAGTGTGCAAGCTGCAGTCGATGAGGGTGAGAAAAATAAATTAACTAAAGAAAATGAGGCATTACGAGCCCAATTCCAGAAAATGAAGATAGTGGCTAAAACCCCTGTTAGAAACGCCCGAGAAGCAAAGATGATAGACAATATGCGACAAAAAGTAAATGACTACAGTTTCAATCTCAACAAAGCAGAAAAGGAACTAGCTGGGGTTCGAAGACAGTTGGCTAAAAATGTAGAGGAACGAGCCCGCATGGTCCAACAGCTTAGAGAAGAACATGATAATAAGGTCACCAAGTTAAGGAAATGAGTCATTAACGCAGAAAATAAAATGAGCAAACAAGCGAAAGAGTTCAGTGTTGAAAGGGAACATTGCTATACAACTTTAGCACAATTTGAAATTGATCTGCAACAACTCCAGAAACAAAATCATCAGACTTTGGAGGCCATGGCTCAACAAACAGGGCGTCTGCTTGAGGAAAAGGGCATAACCAAAGAAATAATCCTATCTATTGCTCACTACATTACCAGAAAATGCCAAATGTGTGAGAATATGACTCATACTACCTTCTTTGCATCTGTGATGATATTAGTGAAGTAGATAATGAGTGACCTGGACAGACTTTAAGGGGAACTTGCATATAGGCTCACAGTGAGACCGAACGATGTCCCGCGGGCACCAGGAGCACTAATATATTCATAATTGTCCTTTGAGTCTGTATTTCCTTTTACTAGAATCTATTAGTTGTATGAGTTTGTATTTCCTTTTCGAGTCAGTCTGTGTTTTCGTTTTGAAGTAGTATAATTGATGATGGAGTTTTTAGCTTTAAAGTCTGTTAGTTGCCTTAGTGCGTCAATCTTGAGTCCTTGTAATCAAAATATTTGCTATCATTAAAATCGAAAGTTCCAAAAAAATTTGTTGTTTCTATTTTAGCATTTATTTTCAAGAAATACGCTTGGTCTGATTCATGCGGGGTCACGATACGTAGGCAATCTACATCAGGCTTGACCGTAATTCTAAGAAAAAGAGAAAAATAAAATATGAGGGAAATAAATAAAAGGAAAAACGAGAGAAAATAAATATAAAGGAAAGCAATAAGGCATTGAGAGAAAACCCAAGAAAAAAAAGGGAAAACAAAATGAGAGAAAATAAAATAAAAAGAGAGAGAAAAGAGAAAGAAAAGAGAAAAGGGGATAAGAGAAAAGTCGGGATGACGCATGCAACCGAAGCAAACATATAGATATTCATTTAATTGTATAGGTGCATCACACTCCAATGTGCAATAACCTATCTATTATTTGTGTCACACTAACGTTTGTTGCTGTCATTGTCCAGCTGAGTTTTTAGAAATCGTGGTTGGTTTGTGGTAAGCTGGCCTCATATCGATACTTCACTAGATCCAAAGGAAGCACCGAGATGTCGTCTAAAATGGCTCTTCCTACAATCCCCATATCTGAAGATAGCCCACTTTGTAGGATCCCAGTCTCCGAATCCTACACAGCTGAAGAAAATTGAATAATGTGCTTGCGCTTGATGGAAGTGTGGGATGCTTGGAACAACGGGACAGAACCCCCAATTACTATCCTTGGATTCCTGGAGTTGTTCCCTAGATCAGGAGGGGTTACCACTGTCCCAATCAGTCGTCCAATTGTTCCTCTAGGCCAACCTACCATAATTGCTAACTTTTTAAGAACACCCTCTGAAGCTCACCCCTAAGTTTTCCCATTTGGGACTGTGCCCAACATTTTTACAACTCCACCATCCTCTACAACAACTCAACCATCACTGCCAAAAAATGCTTTTGACCCTTCAATCTTCACATTCTAGAATCTGATTTTTCAGGATGACCCTCCTCACTACCCTCAATATACATATTCCTGGACACCTTATGAGCCCACACCAGAGCAGGACAAAACTCCTAAATCCCCAGAACGAGATGATATGACAAAGAGGATGAGGAGTTTGGAACAGAGTCTCAAGAATATGCAAGGATTAAGCAGACAGAAAAGTGTTTCTTACAATAATTTGTGCATGTTCCCTCACGTACACCTGCCCGTTGGATTCAAGATGCCAAAGTTTAAAAAGTACGATGGACGTGGAGATCCTATTGCTCACCTCAAAAGGTATTGTAATCAGTTGCGCTGAGCTGGTGGAAAAGAAGAGTTACTGATGGCCTATTTTGGAGAAAGCTTGGTGGGTATAACATTAGAGTGGTACATGGATCAGGACATATCTCGATGGCATATCTCGCTAGAGATTTAGACTAACTATTTTAGTACAATATAGACATTGTGACAAATAGGAACTCTCTAGTTAATCTCAAGAAAAAGCCTTCAGAAAGCTTTCGCGAATATGCAATCAAGTGGCGCGAGCAAGGGTCAAGGGTAAAGCCTCCAATGGATGAGGTGGAGATGGTGACTATTTTTCTACAGGCCCAAGAAGCAGATTGTTTTCAAAACATAATGCCTTCCATGGGTAAACCTTTCACAGAGGGATTAAAAATTGGAGAAATGGTGGAGAATGGCTTAAAGACAAGCAGAATCCTGAGATAATCGGCCCTAAGAGCAACCTCCCAATCCATCCAAGGCAGTTCTGGAGGAATGTCTAAAGGCAAAAAGAAGGAAGAAATAGTGATGGCAGCATCAAGAGGAAGAATATACCAGGCTCTTAAACCGGTGTTCTCTAAAAGAACCCCTCAGCACTATTACCCTCACACATATATGACTTATGCTCCTCCACCTTATGCGGTAATGAATGCTCAACCGTTCGGTCGACCGCAACCGCAAGCTAATCGAAACCCACCTCTATTCAAAAGAAACCAGCCTCCTTTCCAAAACCAATATAATACTCGACAACCACAAAGTAGTTTTTGCCCTCGGGAACCACCTAAACGACCAAATTTTACACCAATTGGTGAACCATACTCCTATTTGTTCCCGAAGCTCGCCAGATGAACCTACTACAGCCTATTCCCCAAAACAGGCTGAACCTGGAATCTCCAGCCTACCAACGAGGTATCCATTGTGCCTAACATTCAAGAGCGGAAGGGTACAACACTGACAACTGCTGGACATTGAAAAATGTTGTAGAAGATTTGATCGAACAAAGGAATATAGTGCTTAGGGATGAAGAAGTCCCGAATGTTACCAATAATCCTTTGCCCACGCACAACAACGGGTAGATAATTGGTATAATCTATGAAGACCAAGAATTTGATCCAGCCTTAAAAGCCATAATTTCTATTGCGGATGCCAAAAAAGAAGCCTAAGGCACCCCCGAAGTAGGAAAAAAGGGAGAAGAAGAATAAAGTTATAAAAATTGAGCTTGAAATGAAAATTGAGGCAAAAGCAGAGCCAGCCCCTCCTAAACACGGGGTTCTTTATGTTTCATGAGGCCGCTAAGAGAAACCACTAGTCGTGAGCACTCCGAGGAAGGTTGAAATAAAGAAGGGGACACAGATGTATGTGCCAAAAGGGGCATATGTGGTACGGGGGAAAATTAAGCCATCTCGGATGAACGATCCAGTGGTAATTGGACTCGCACCACAGAAGCCAATGACCAACCCCTCTGAAGTGTCGTGGAACTACCAACAAACCATGGTTACTTATAAAGGCAAGGAACATACGAGAGAACTCCCATGAACCACCCATGTTGAAAAATATTCAAATGTACTTGTGTAACGACCCAGCCGGTTGTTTTTGAAATTTACGCCCCAATCCCCAATTAACTGTTTCCCCTAAGTTCATTTCTGCTATTGTGGTTTGCCGGGAGGTTCAGTTCTAGAATTTGGAGTGTTTTGGGACACTTAGTCCGCAAATGAGAGCTTTATAGTTGAAAAATGGCTCGTATTTGGAACAGTGTTAAGCCGACCCAGGAACAGAAATCTGATGGTTCCATTAGATCTGTTAGGTGATTTCGAGGTTGGTAGCTCATTCGGAATATATTTTGGAGGTCTCTAGCTCATTTAGGTTTGAAATGCCGAAGTTTAGAATTTTTTGAAATCCGATCGATAGGTGAGATTTTGATTCGGTAATCATAATAGAATTTCGATAGTTTCAATAGCTTCGTTAAGTGATTTTACATATGTCTGCAAAATTTTAGGTCATTCGGACATCGTTTGGTCGGGTTTTTGATTGGATGTTGGTTTCGGAAGTTCTAGTTGAAACTTAGGCTTGAATTCGCCTTGATTTGATGATTTCTGTGTTTAAGGGTATGTTTTTATGATTGGAACAAGTTTGTATCTTGTTTTGGAGTAGGTTGGTGGTTTTCGTTGGGGTCCAATCGGACTAATTCTTGCATTTTAGAAGTGTTGTTGGCTGCTAGTATATGTTGCAGACGAGTACTCTATGCGATCGCATAGGGGTGATGCGATCGCATAGGGGTGATGCGATCGCATAGAAGGTTTGGGAGGAGACCAAATTTTTGTCCTATGCAATCGCGAAAAGGGCCATGCAATCGTATAGCTTTGGAGGATTGTGCTCTGCGATCACATAAAGGTCTATGCGATCGCATAGTGTAAGGAGTAGGGGGGTCCCAGGCCCTTTAGTTTGTTCTATGCGATCGCGTAGCTTGGAGTGCGATCGCATAGTGCTGTTATGTTAAGCTCTGCGATCGTAGAGCTTAGTGTGCGATCGCATAGTGTAAAGTGGTGGTCTGGGAAGTTTGTTATGTGCGATCGCAATGGATGTGATGCGATCGCATAGAGTAAATACCTGGGCAGACAGAATCAGAATATAACATTTCATCCGCGAGGGTTTCACCATTTTTACAAAAACTCAAGCTAGGGAGCTCGGTTTTGAGTGATTTATCGCATTCTTTTCAGAGACAATTGTTGGGTAACGATTTTTCACTCCTTTGTGATCATTATTCATTAATCTAAACTCAATTTCTTCCTTTAATTTCGGAATAGGGGTGTAAAATTGGGGTAGTTTCATAGAAGAAACTTTAACGATTTGGAGGGGCAAACGAACTTCGATTTTGATAAACATTTATGGCTAGACTCGTGAGAGTACGAGGGTTCTGAAAATGTAAAAATATTTTGATTCCGAGTCGATGGCTGCAGGGGTATTTTGGTCATTTCACCCACTTTCGCGTCGTAGTTTTAATTTTATCATTGTAATTAGTTACTTGTGATGTTATTTACACTGTGTAATTGGTTTGACTAGATTTGGGCCACTCGAAGTCAGATACGCTTGGCAAGAGAGTCGTTTCTTAGTAGTTTTGTACAAGAATTGAGGTAAGTGACTTGTCTAACCTTGCGTGGGGGAACCTTTTCCCCTAAGATATTATGTATTGATTTAAATGCCATGTACGCGAGGTGACTGGTATGCAATTGCGCAGATTGTTGAAAACCCACCTTACTTGAACTGTTCAAATCGTGATATTCTTGATATTTAATTGATTCAGTTGTAAGACTTATCTGATGTTAGCTAGAGAAGCATGATTAGATAGGATTATCTGTCTAAGTGCCTACTTGTCTTAATTGAACTTTCTGGAAATTGTTGGGACTGGATTTGGTGTAAATTGTAGCTATGTACTTCATATTTCTCTGTGTTTTTCCTCTTATTGGTTGTGTTTGTGTTTGTGGACTGCCAGTTCAATTCTCGGAGATCCTGAGATATTGAGATACGGACTGCAGGTTTAATTCTCGGGGATCCGAGGGCTGCGGGTTTGATTCCCAAAGACCTAGAGATACTGATATACGGAATGCGGGTTCAATTCCCGGAGATCCTGTGAGACTGATGTATGAACTGCGGGTTCAATTCCCGGAGATCCGAGGGCTGCGGGTTCGATTCCCGAAGAACCATAGATACTGATATACGAACTGCGGGTTCAATTCCCGGAGATCATGTGAGACTGATGTATGGACTGCGGGTTCAATTCCCGGAGATCCTGAGTTGTTGTGTATAGAGAGGGACTGCGGGTTCAATTCCCGGAGATCCTGGGCTTTTTGATTTGTATTTTGTTGTGTTGGTTACTTCTTATTAGCTTAGTTGTAGACGGTTGCAGTATTTACTTTATTGTTGTTATTTCAGTCTTATTCTTATTTGAACTGCTCGATAATATTATCATCATTATGTTATTATTTCTCGGTAGGGCCCTGACCTTCCTCGTCACTACTCCATCGAGGATAGGCTTGGCACTTATAGAGTACCGCTGTGGTGTACTCATACTACTCTTCTGCACACTTTTGTTGTGCAGATCCATGTACATCAGATCAGGCGCATTACAGGTGATTTAGGAGCACCTTCAGGAGACTTGAGGTGTGATCTGCTACGTCCGCAGATCCAGAGAGTCTTCTTGTATTCTCATTAGTGATATCAGCTATTTCCTTATTTCCGTTGTATAGACACTCTTGATGTATAGAGCTACAGTTGTACTTTTCTTAGTCTGTGTTGCCCGTGAGTTTTCGGGTCTTGGTAGTGTGTTTTATTTTGGTATTTGGCGAAGTGTATGTGCCGAGCGGCACTTATTACATTTCTTTTACGTCATTCCGTTGTTATTTTACCTTTTGTTCATGAAAGTGTATATTCCGCATCGTGTTAGGCTTACCTAGTCGCAAAGACTGGGTGCCGTCATGACATGTTCACGATTCGTGAACTAGGGTCGTGACAAGTTGGTATCAGAGCCCTAGGTTCATAGGAGTCACGAGACACAGACCGGTTATTTAGAGTCTCGCTGATCGATACGGAGACGTCTGTATTTATCTACGAGAGGCTATGTAATTGTTTAGGATACTCTTCAATTCTTTTGAATTCCGTGTCGTGCGATATTTTGGCACCAAATCTAAACTTATATTTTCTACTCTCTCACGGATGGTTAGGACACGTGCTACTCATGAGGATCAGGCACACGCGCCCCCTGCTGCCACCACTAGAAGTCGAGGTCGTGGTAGAGGTCGAGGATGCGCCTGAGGTGTAGCCATAGCACCCGTGCACGCTGCCGCTAAGGCACCACCGGTGGATCATGTTGGAGCGCAGGCACCTGGTACACCGACTACAACTACTACTACTCTAGCAATCCAGGAGACCCTTGTCCGGTTTATGAGCATGTATACCACTTTAGCTCGGGCGGGGTTGCTTCTTCTCACTACAGCTACATCTCAGGCAGGGGGAGGGTCCCAAACTCCTGCAGCCGTTACACCTAAGCAGCGAGCGCCTATGGGGCAGGTTCCAGAGATTATTACTATGCCTCCTACCGCCCTGGTACAGCCTAGAGGTAGGCCAGCTGCCTCCGAGGACGAGCAGCGTAGATTAGATAGGTTCAAGAAATATGATCCTCCAGTGTTTAGTGGCTTGGCTTCGGATGATGCATTGGGATTTCTGGAGGAGTGTTATCGTATCCTCCATACTATGGGTATAGTGGAGACCAGCGGGGTTACTACTTTTCAGCTTTGTGGGGCCGCTTATGATTGGTGGCGCATGTATGAGTTAGATAGTCCAGATGAGTCTGCCTCGTTGACATGGACACAGTTTTCTGATATGTTTTTGAGGGAGTTTGTTCCCCAGAGCCTTAGGGACACTTGGCGATCGGAGCTTGAGCGGTTACGTCAGGGCTCTATGACAGTATCGGAGTATGCTATCAGTTTCACCCGGTTAGCCAAGCATGCACCGTTCTTCGTAGCCACGGTCCGGAGAGAGTGCGGAGATTTATTAAGGGCCTTATTCTGCTGATCCGGTCCAGCATGGCTAGGGAGCTGGAGATAGATGTACCGTATCAGCATGTGGTGAGTATTGCCATGCGGATTGAGAGTATGCTCCCTAGAGAGTGGGGAGCGAGGGAGGCCAAGAGGTCTCGTGAGTCGGGTCTTTTCTCTGGTGCCCGTACTTTAGCAGCCGGTCATTTTGGCAGGGGTTATTCTAGTTGTCCGGTTCATTTAGCATTGCCAGTAGCTGGTAATACTCCAGCTCTTCCAGCACCTCAGGAACCTTATTATGCTTCCCCTGCGCCTCCTGCGCGGGGTACCTCCAGGGGTCAGTCCAGCGGGGGCGAGGCCGGTCAGTCACAGCCATCGCGTCCTCCCAAAGCTTGTTTTGAGTGCGGGAATACTCGCCATCTGGTTAGCGAGTGCCTCAGGCGTAAGAGAGGAGCGCCTCCACGGACTTCATAGTCTCAGCGGTTCACAGGGGCAACAGAACATCGTTCCAGCTCCAGCTGCCACCCCACCTGCCCAGCCAGCCAGGGGTGGGGATCAGGGTGATAGAGGCCGCCCTCGAGCAAGAGGTCAGGCTAGATTCTATGCTATTCCTGGGCACACAGCTGTTGCCTCCAATTCTATTATCACAGGTATTATCTTGGTTAGTCACAGAGAGGCATCGGTTCTATTCGATCCTAGTTCTACATTTTCATATGTGTCCTCTTATTTTGCTTCATATCTAGGTGTTCCTCGGGATTCTTTGAGTGCCCCCATTTATGTTTCTACTCCGGTTGGAGATTCTTTGGTTGTGGACCGTGTGTATCGGTCGTGTTTGGTCACTATATGTGGTTTTGAGACCAGAGCTAATCTGTTATTGCTCGGTATGGTTGATTTCGATATTATTCTGGGAGTGGACTGGTTGTCGCCCCATTATGCTATTCTTGATTGTCATGCCAAGACCGTGACGCTGGCTATGCCAAGCATTCCACGTATTGAGTGGAGTGGTACTCTAGATCACACCCCCAACCGTGTTATTTCCATTCTCAAAGCTCAGCGTATGGTTGAGAAGAGGTGTGCAGCTTATCTAGCTTATGTGAGGGATGTCAGTGTTTACACTCCTTCTATTGATTCCGTCCCAGTGGTACGTGAATTCAAATGTATTTCCAGCTGATCTCCCGACATGCCGCCCGACGGAGATATCAATTTTGGTATTGACTTATTTCCGGGCACTCAATCCATTTCTATTCCTCAGTACCGCATGGCTCCTCCTGAGTTGAAGGAGTTGAAGGATCAGTTACAGGAGTTGTTGGGTAAGGGTTTCATTCAGCCCAGTGTTTCACCTTGGGGTGCTCCTGTGTTGTTTGTGAAGAAAAATGACGGTTCTATGCTTATGTGTATTGAATATCGCCAGTTGAACAAAGTTACAGTAAAAAATCGGTATCCTTTGCCACATATTGATGACTTATTTGACCAGCTACAGGGCGCACAAGTGTTCTCCAAGATTGATTTGCGCTCTGGTTATCATCAGCTGAAGATTCGGGAGCCTGATATCCTGAAGACTGCCTCCAGGACTCGGTATGGTCACTACGAGTTTCTCGTTATGTCTTTCGGGCTAACTAATGCCCCAACAGATTTTATGCATTTGATGCATAGTGTATTCAGGCCATATCTTGACTCGTTCGTGATTTTTTTCATTGATGATATTTTGGCATATTTCCGAAGTCGGGAAGAGCACGAGCAGCACCTGAGGGTAGTGCTTCAGACTCTCAAGGAGAAGCAATTATATGCAAAGTTCTCTAAATGTGAATTCTGGCTGAGTTCAGTGGCATTTCTAGGCCACGTGGTGTCAAGCGAGGGTATTTGCGTGGATCCGAAGAAGGTGAAGGCCGAGCAGAGTTGGCCCAGGCCATCCTCAGCTATTGATATTTGTAGCATACTTGGCTTGGCGGGTTATTACCGTCATTTTGTAGAGGGTTTCTCCTCGATCGCACCACCTATGACCAGGTTGACCCAAAAGGGTGCCCCTTTTCAGTGGACAGAGGAGTGTGAGATGAGCTTTCAAAAGCTCAAGACAGCTTTGACTTTGGCCCCTATCTTAATGTTGCCTACCAATTCGGGGTCCTATACGGTATATTGTGATGCCTCACGAGTTGGACTCGGTGCAGTATTTATGCAGGACGGTAGGGTGATTACCTACGCATCCCGACAGTTGAAGGTACATGAAAAGAACTACCCTGTCCACGATCTTGAGCTAGCTGCCATTGTTCACGCCTTGAAGATTTGGCGTCATTATTTGTATGGGGTTCCTTATGAGATCTACACTTATAATCGGAGCTTGCAGCACTTACTTAAGCAGAAGAACCTAAACATGCGTCAGAAGAGATGGTTGGAGCTGTTGAAGGACTATGATATTACTATTCTCTATCATCCGGGCAAGGCCAATGTAGTTGTCGATGCCTTGAGTTGCCGGGTGGAGAGTTTGGGGAGTTTGGCAAATCTACGAGCTTCGGAGAGGCCTATGGCGATGGATGTTCAGGCCTTAGCCAGGCAGTTTGTTAGACTGGATCTTTTAGAGCCTAGCCGGGTTCTGGCCTGTGTGGTTTCTCGATTTATTTAATTGATTTCATCAAAGAGCGACAGTTTGATGACCCTTATTTGCAGGATCTTCAGGACAAGGTTCGGCGTGGTGATGCCTAAGATGTCACCATTGGGGATGACGGAGTGATGAGGATGTAGGGGCATGTTTGTGTGCCTAATGTAGATGATCTTCGAGAGCTGATTCTAGCAGAGGCCATAGCTCGCGGTATTCCATCCATCCGGGTGCTGCGAAAATGTATCAGGACTTGAGGCAGCATTACTGGTGGAGGCGGATGAAGAAGGATATAGTTGACTATGTTTCTAGGTGCCTCAACTACTAGCAGGTGAAGTATAAGCATCAACGTCCGGGTGGGTTAATGCAGCAGATTAAGATCCAAGAGTGGAAATGGGAGCGCATCACCATGGACTTCGTATATGGACTTTCACAGACGGTGAGGAAGTTTGATTCCTTTTGGGTCATTATGGATCGGCTGACCAAGTCCGCTCATTTCATACCTGTGTGCACCACTTACTCATCGGAGCGGCTGGCGGAGATCTACGTCAGGGAGATAGTCTGGCTGCATGGTATTCCAATCTCCATCATTTCAGACATAGGCAATCAATTCACTTCACGGTTCTGGAGAGCCGTGCAACAGGAGTTAGGCACTCGGGTGGAGCTGAGCACATCATTTCACCCCCAGACGAATGGCCAGTCCGAGTGCACTATTCAGATTTTGGAGGATATGCTTCGTGCGTGCGTGATTGAGTTTGGAGGGTCATGCGATCATTTCTTGCCACTGACAAAGTTTGCTTATAACAATTGATATCGGTCCAGCATTCAGATGGCACCGTATGAGGCTCTATATGGTAGGATATTTAGGCCCCCGTGGGTTGGTTTGAGTAGGGCAAGGCCAGACTGCTAGGTACTAAGATGGTCCAGGACGCAATGGACAATGTCAAGGTGATTCATGACAGACTTCGTGCAGCCCAATCTAGACAGAAGAGTTATGCGAACAAGAAGGTCCGCGATGTGGCTTTTATGGTTGGCAAGCGGATTTTACTCCGGGTCTCGCCCATGAAGGGTGTCATGAGGTTTGGGAAGAAGGGGAAGCTGAGTCTGAGATTCATTGGCTCTTTTGAGATTTTGAGGCGTGTTAGGGATGTTGCTTATGAGCTGGCCTTACCTCCCAGCCTAGCCGGAGTCCATCCCGTATTTCATGTCTCAATGCTCCGGAGATACCATGGCGACCCGTCGCACATATTGGATTTCACTTCTATTCAACTAGACGAGGATCTGTCTTATGTTGAGGAGCCAGTGGCCATTTTGGACAGGCAAATCAGGAAGCTGAGATCAAAGAACATCGCTTTACTGAAGGTCCAGTGGCGGGGGCGGCCGGCCGAGGAGGCGACTTGGGAGATCGAGCAGGATATGCGCAGCCAATACCCTCACCTTTTCACTACTCCAGGTATGTTTTCTATGCTCGTTCGAGGACGAACGAATTTTTAAATGTGGGAAGATGTAATGACCCAGTCGGTCGTTTTTGAAATTTACGCCCTGATCCCCAATTAACTGTTTCCCCTAAGTTCATTTCTGCTATTATGGTTTGCCGGGAGGTTCGGTTCTAGAATTTGGAGTGTTTTGGGACACTTAGTCCCCAAATGAGAACTTTATAGTTGAAAAATGGCTTGTATTCAGAACAGTGTTAAGACGACATCGGAACAGAAATCTGATGGTTCCATTAGCTCCGTTAGGTGATTTCGGGGTTGGGAGCGCGTTAGGAATGTATTTTGGAGGTCTGTGGCTCATTTAGGCTTGAAATGCCGAAGTTTGGAATTTTTGGAAATCCGATCGATAGGTGAGATTTTGATCCGGTAGTCGGAATGGAATTTCGATAGTTTTAGTAGCTTTGTTAGGTGATTTTAGATATGTCTGCAAATTTTCAGGACATTCGGACACCGTTTGGTCAGGTTTTTGATTGGATGTTGGTTTCGGAAGTTCTAGTTGAAACTTAGGCTTGAATTCGCCTTGATTTGATGATTTCCGTGTTTAAGTGTGTGTTTTTATGATTGGAACAAGTTCGTATCGTGTTTTGGAGTAGGTTGGCGGTTTTCGTTGGGGTCCAATCGGACCAATTCTTGCATTTTAGAAGTGTTGTTGGCTGCTGGTATGTGTTGCAGACGAGTACTCTATGCGATCGCATAGGGGTGATGCGATCACATAGAAGGTTTGGGAGGAGACCAAATTTTTGTTCTATGCGATCACGGAAAGGGGCATGCGATCGCATAGCTTTGGATGAATGTGCTCTGCGATTGCATAAAGGTCTATGTGACCGCATAGTGTAAGGAGTAGGGGGTCCCAGGCCCTTTAGTTTGTTCTATGCGATCGCGTAGCTTGGAGTGCGATCGCATAGTGCTGTTATGTTAAGCTATGCTATCGTAGAGCTTAGTGTGCGATCGCATAGTGTAAAGTGGTGGGCTAGGAAGTTTGTTCTATGCGATCGCAATGGATGTGATGTGATCGCATAGAGTAAATACCTGGGCAGACAGAATCAGAATATAACACTTCATCCGCGAGGGTTTCACCATTTTTACAATAACTCAAGCTAGGGAGCTCGGTTTTGAGTGATCTCTCGCGTTCTTTTTAGAGACAATTGTTGGGTAACGATTTCTTACTCCCTTGTGATCATTATTCACTAATCTAAACTCAATTTCTTCCTTTAATTTCGGAATTGGGGTGTAAAATTGGGGTAGTTTCATAGAAGAAACTTTGACGATTTGGAGGGGAAAACGAACTCCGATTTCGATAAATTTTATATGGTTATATTCGTGACAGTATGAGGGTTCTGAAAATGTAAAAATATTTTGATTCTGAGCCGATGGCTACAAGGGTATTTGGTCATTTCACCCACTTTTGCGCTGTAGCATTAATTTTATCATTGTAATTAGTTACTTGTGATGTTATTTACACTGTGTAATTGGTTTGACTAGTTTTGGGCCACTCGGAGTCGGATACTTGTGGCAAGAGAGTCGTTTCTTAGCGGTTTTGTACGGGAATTGAGGTAAGTGACTTGTCTAACCTTACGTGGGGGAACCTTCTCCCCTAGGATATTACGTGTTGATTTAAATGCCTTGTACGCGAGGTGACGGGCGTGTACTTGCACAGATTGTTGAAAAATCACCTTACTTGAACTGTTCAAATCGTGATATTCTTAATATTTAATTGATTCAGTTGTAAGACTTATCTTATGTTAGCTAGAGAAGCATGATTAGATAGGATTATCTGTCTAAGTGCCTACTTGTCTTAGTTGAACTTCCTTGAACTTGTTGGGACTGGATTTGGTGTAAATTGTAGCTATGTACTTCATATTTCTCTGTGTTTTTCCTCTTATTGGTTGTGTTTGTGTTTGTGGACTGCGGGTTCAATTTCGGAAGATCCTGAGATATTGAGAAGATCTGATGCTACTGAGGTAAAGGACTGCGGGTTCAATTCCCGGAGATCCTGAGATATTGAGATAAGGATTGCGGGTTCAATTCCCGGAGATCCTGAGATATTGAGATAAGGACTGCGGGTTCAATTCCCAGAGATCCAGAGATACTGATATACGGACTGCGAGTTCAATTCCCAGAAATTTGTGGGTTGCAGGTTCGATTCACAGAGACCTAGAGATACTGATATACGGACTGTGGGTTTAATTCCTGGAGATCATGTGAGACTGATGTATGGACTGCGGGTTCGTTTCCCGGAGATCCTGAGCTGTTCAATATAGAGAGGGACTGCGGGTTTAATTCCCAGAGATCCTGGGCTTGTTGATTTGTATTTTGTTGTGTTGGTTACTCCTTGTTAGCTTAATTGTAGACGGTTGCAGTATTTACTTTATTGCTGTTATTTCAGTCTTATTCTTATTTGAACTGCTCGATATTATTGTCGTCCTTATGTTATTATTTCTTGGTAGGGTTCAATTCCCGTAGATCCTAAGATATTGAGATACGGACTGTGCATTCAATTCTCGGAGATCCGTGGGTTGTACTCATACTACTCTTTTGCACACTTTTGTTGTGCAGATCTAGGTACATCAGATCAGGCGCATTATAGGTGATTTAGGAGCACCTTCGGGAGATTTGAGGTATGATCTGCTACGTCCGCAGATCCGGAGAGTCTTTTTCTATTCTCATTAGTGATATCAACTATTTCCTTATTTCCGTTGTATAGACACTCTTGATGTATAGAGCCACAGTTGTACGTTTTCTTAGTCTGTGTTGCCCGTGAGTTTCTGGGTCTTGGTAGTGTGTTTTCTTCTCGTATTTGGCGAAGTGTATGTGCCGAGCGGCACTTATTACATTTCTTTTACATTATTTCGCTGTTATTTTACCTTTTGTTCATGAAAGTGTATATTCTGCATTGTGTTAGGCTTACCTAGTCGCGAAGACTGGTGCCGTCATGACATGTTCATGATTCGTGAACTAGGGTCGTGACAACTTGAAGTCAACAGCGCTGCAAGAAAATGCTTTCCATCTAAGAAGCTGGTAAGCACCGAAGAAGAAGAGGCCTTCTTTTAGAAGATGAAAAATGCATGACTATGAAACGGTAGAGTAATTGAGAGAGTGTCCTGAACAAGTATCACTATTTTCATTGGTGACCAAGTCCGCCGAACATCAAAGGATCCTCATGAAAACCCTCAACGAAGAATATGTGCCTAGTGGAACATCAGTTGAACAACTTGAGAGAATGGCGGAAAGCTTTTTCGCCATCAATCAACTCTCTTTCAGCAAGAATGATTTGCCATCAGAGGGAGCTGCTCAAAATAAATCCTTACACTTAACTATCAAATGCGAGGGTTACTATGTTAAGCGGGTCATGGTGGATGGAGGCCCAGGGGTCGACATCTACCCACTCTCTACGCTGCAAAGAATAGAGATCGGAACAGGGAGGATTCATCCCAACAATGTCTGCGTGAGAGCTTTTGATGCCATCAAGAGGGACACCATCGGCAAACTTGATTTAATACTGACCATAGGCCCGGTGGATTTCAAGGTCACTTTCCAAGCACTGGACATAGATACGTCATACAATTTTCTTCTGGGAAGGCCTCGGATTCACGCTGCTGGAGCTGTTCCCTCTACCCTCCACCAGATGGTAAAATTTGAATATGAGGATCAGGAGATTGTGGTCCATAAGAAAGATGAGCAGCCTATCTATCGTAACCCATCTATTCCGTGCATAGAGGCGAGAGAAGGAAGTGAGCACATCGTCTCTCAAGCCTTTGAAGTTGTGGTATCTGATCAATATGAGGAAGGAAGTCCGTGCCCCTAGCCTTTCTTGTCTAACACTTCAATTATGTTGGCCAAAGAAATGATTAGACATGGCTTCAAACCAGAAAAAGGGTTAGGAAAAGCTTTGCAAGGAATAGCTGAGCCAGTAACTCTACCCACTGCGGAAAAGTATTTCGGGATAGGGTTCCATCCTACCCCAGAGGATGAAACATGGGCTGAGGAAAGGAAGAAAGAGGGGTGGGTTCTGCCGCAGCTAGTGCCATATTTGTTTGAGACCTTTGTCAAGCCTAAGTATGTTGAAGAAGAAGATGATGAGGCTTTCATGGCTGAGGAAATAGAAGATATTTGTGGAGCCATGAGGAAAATGCTTTATGAGACCCATATGGTCGAGCCAGGGAAGGGACTAGCACCGCTGAGGTGCTTTACATGGGACCAGATGCCAAACTCCAAAATTAGAAGGCTACTCCATTCCCGATCAGGTGGGAGTCCTGGTAGATTAGCCCTGTCACCTTTTCTATATCTCGAGTTATTTCAGGGTGTAACTCGGATGTTTTTTTTAGTATCTTGTCATTTAAATTCATGTAAACCCTGTTATCTTCCCAAATTCCGAGAAATGAAATCAATATTTCATCGTCCATTTTTCTTTTAGTCTTTATGATTTCTTGTTATTTCCCTTTTTTCACTTCTCTTTTCAGTTATAATAATGCGGATTTAAATAACATAACATGCTTGCGAACTTCATGACCACACTCAAACACACTATCTAATTGTGAAATAATGAATCAAGAACCAGAATACGATGAAGAAGAGGCTTTTAGGGAAATAAACCGAGAATTGGAACAATTTGAACAAACCTAAGCCAAATCTGAATGACACCGAATCGGTTAATTTGGGAACTGCGTAAGAAATAAGAGAAACCAAAATAATCATTCACACAGATGAGAAAACTCGAGATGCAATAATCCAGCTCTTGTTTGAGTTTAAAAATGTGTTTGCTTGGTCATATGACGACATGCCAGGACTGAGTGTGGATTTAGTGGTGCATAAATTGCCAATTTACCCCGACTGTCCTCCAGTGCACCAAAAGCAAAGCAAGTTTAAAATCGATATCAGTGATAAGATCAAGGAATAAATCACAAAACAGCAGAAAAGAGAGGTAATTTGGGTGGTCTGATATACTAGATGGCTAGCTAATATAGTTCCTATGCCAAAGAAAGATGGGAAGACCCGGGTGTGTGTGGATTATAGAGATTTGGATAGGGCAAGTCCAAAAGACAATTTCCCTTTTCCTAACATCCACATCCTTGTTGATAACTCCGCAAACATGAAATACAATCCTTTGTTGATTGTTACACAGGATATCATCAAGTGTTGATGGATGAAAAAGACGCCAAGAAGATAGCTTTCACTACACTATGGGGTACCTACTGTTATCGGGTCATGCCATTTGGGTTGAAGAATGCCGGGGCAACATACATGAGGGCTATGACCGCCTTTTTTCATGACATGACGCATCAAGATATAGGGTGTACGTAGATGTTGTAATTATCAAGTCCCGGACTCAGAATGATCATGTTCGAGACCTGAGAAAGTTCTTTGAACGACTATGTAAGTATGATTTGAAGCTGAATCCGACCAAATATGCCTTTGGGGTTCCATCAGGCAAGCTCTTGGGTTTGATAGTCAGCAGGAGAGGTATCGAGTTAGATCCAACAAAGATAAAGGCTATCCGAGATCTACCTCCTCCAAGAACTAAGAAGGACGTGATGAGCTTATTGGGCAGGTTAAACTATATCAGTCGGTTCATTGCTCAATTGACTACCATACATGCCCATATTTAAATTGTTGAAGAAAGATGCAGCGATCAAATGGATAGCTGAGTGTCAAGACGCCTTTGATAAGATTGAGGAATATCTGTCAAATCCTCCAGTTTTGGTCCCACCTGAGTCAAGACGACCTCTTTTCTTGTATGTGACAGTGCTAGAAAACTCGTTTGGTTGCATTTTGGGGCAACTTGATGTAATTTGCAAGAAAGGGTAGGCAATTTACTATCTGAGTAAGAAGTTCACTAGCTATGAGGCCAAATATACTCTGTTGGAGAGAACATGATGTGCTCTGACATGGATTTCTCAGAAGTTGAGGCATTATCTACAAGCCCATACGACCTATCTCATAACTAGGTTGGATCTTTTGAAATACATATTCCGGAAACCGATGCCCACTAGGAGACTGGAAAAATGGCAAATCCTACTCACTGAATTTGACATAGTCTATGTCACTCGCACAGCAATGAAAGCTCGGGCATTAGCAGATCATTTGGCGTAAAACCCGGTTGACGATGAATTCCAACCACTAAGCACATACTTCTCAAATGAAGAAGTTAATTCAGTAGAAGCCATCTCTGAACACACTCGTGCTTGGAAAATGTTCTTTGACGGTGCGGTAAACGCAAGAGGTGTAGGTATTGGGGCAATCTTAATATCACCCAATGGTCAGCACTATCCAGCTACAGCTAGACTCCGATTTTTCTACACAAACAATACAGCTGAATAAAAAGCCTGCATCATGTGAATGAATATGGCCATTGACCAAGAGGTCGAAGATTTATTGATCATGGGAGATTCTAACTTGATTATCCGGCAAGCACAGAGAGTGTGGGGGACTCGAGATGTAAAGCTCATTCCATATCGGCAATATGTGGATGACCTCACCAAACACTTCAACTCAATATAGTTTAGGTACATTCGCCGATGTCACAATGAACTAGCTGATGCACTCGCCGCTTTAGAATCAATGTTACCTTACCCAGGTAATGCCCATATTGATCCCCTGGAAATTTAAATCAGAGAAAGGCACGGTTATTATAATGCGGTCGAGGTGTAATCTAGTACTCAGCCATGGTATCATCATATCAAGAGCTTTCTGAAAGCACAAGAATATCCCGAGTAAGCTACGAGAGATCAGAAAAGAACCGTTAGAAGGCATGCGAATGGTTTCTTCTTAAGTGGTGACGTTTTGTATAAAAGGGCCTCGTACCTTAATTTGTTAAGATGTGTTGATGCCGAGGAAGCTGGAAGAATCATGCATGAAGTACACGCAGGAGTGTGCGGACCTCATATGAATGGATATGTTTTGGCAAAGAAAATCCTACGAGCAGAATATTATTGGATAACTATGGAAAAGGACTGCTTCAGTTTTGTTCAGAAATGCCATCAATGCCACGTGCACGGTGATTCAATTCATGCACCACCAAAGGAGCTTCACTCGATGTCAGCACCTTGACCATTCGTTGCTTGAGGTATGGATGCCATTGGGCCGATCGAGCCAAAAGATTCTAATGGGCATATATTCATATTGGTTGCAATCAATTACTTCACAAAATGGGAGGCCATTACTCTCAGGTCGGTTACCAAGAAAGCTGCGGTAACTTTTGTGCATTCCAACCTTATTTGCCACTTCGGTATCCTTGCTACTATTATTACCGACACTGCTACAAAATTGAACAGTCCTCTGATGGAAGAAGTATGTAAACAATTCAAGATAACACACAGAAACTCTACTCCTTATCGACCAAAAGCCAATGGTGCTGTTGAAGCAGCAAATAAGAACATCAAGAAGATTTTGAGGAAAATGATTCAAAGCTCTAGGCAGTGGCATAAAAGTTTCCTTTTGCATTACTCTGGTACCGAACCACAGTGCGTACATCAATCGGAGCAACCCCATATTTGTTGGTCTACGGAATTAAAGCAGTCATACCAGCAGAAGTAGATATCCATTCGCTTTGCATAATCGTTGAAGCGGAAATTGAGGACAATGAATGGGTTAAAACCCGACTGGAACAGTTGTCCTTAATTGATGAAAAGCGAATGGCTGCAGTTTGCCATGGGCAGTTGTACCAACAAAGAATGGACCGCGCCTATAACAAGAAAGTATGTCCCAGGAATTTTGAAGTAAGACAGCTCGTACTCAGACGGATTCTCCCTCATCACCAAGAAGTAAAAGGAAAATTTGCTCCTAATTGGAAGGGTCCATACATCATCCGGAAAATATTACCCAGAGGAGCACTGTACCTGGGATACATCAAAGGAAATGATCCTGAAATAGTTGTCAATGCAGATGCATTGAAAAGGTATTATGTCTAGACCTCCTGGGGTGATGGCGTTTGTGTAATTGAAATGACGGAGGCTTTTCTTCCTGCTACCTTAAACACTATCAATCCTTTGTAAACCCCTTGAGTCGGTTACGCTTCTTTGGCTACCCTCTTTGGAACCCGAAAGTAAAAAAAAATTAAATTAAAAAAAATAATAAAAGAAGATAAAAGAAAAGAAAAACAAAAAGAAAACAAAAACAATTATTTGAGTGAACTACATTTTGACTTTATCCCGAAAGGGTACGTATGCAGCCCCTCATTGAGGTTCGGTCATACCAAAACAAAAATCCCAATTTCTCTAAAATTGAATCTGGGGCAGATGATATGACTGTTCGTTTTGAATCCGCCGGAATGGTTCCAAAGTTGTAGTTCCGCCCAAAATCCTTTTTACCCAAAGACATTGTTCAAGTCCTTCCGATCAATTGGCAAAGGAAGGGAAATGAAAAACGCCATTAATAGAATCTGAAACTATTCAAATGGAGAAAAATAAAATGAGAGAGTCTTATCGGTAAAAACCTTTGTCACGACCCGGATTTTCCCCCAATATCGGGATCGTGATGGCGCCTACTCGTGATAGCTAGGCAAGCCACTGTATTCATACTATCCTGTTTTTAACACAATTTCAATTAAATAAATGCGGAATACTTTATCGAAATAGAAGTAACTAATTACAATATGGAAATCATACTGCAATCCTCTACCCAAGACGTGGAGTCACCAACTCACAAACTACTATGGAATACTACACATAAAAGTCGGAAGGAAATATAACATAATTCTGTTTGTCTCGGAACAAAGAGACTACAGCTAATAGCATAAATAAAGAAAGAGACGCCGGGCCTGCGGACGTCTGCAAGCTACCTCGGTCTCAAATGTGATCAACTCCCACGCAATCTATTCACTGCTGCTGCTGCTCCTGATCGTAACCTGGACCTGTGCAAAAACGCACAGAAGTGTAGCATCAGCACAACCGACCCCGTGTGCTGGTAAGTGCCTGGCCTATCCCGGCGAAGTAGTGACAAGCCTAGGACCAGACACTCACATAAACCTGTGCAATTCAATATATATATGTGTACCACAAAATAACAAGAAATAATCAAGTAATAACACGATAAGGAATATCTTAAAGAATTCAACAATTAACCACAAGTTAATAATTTCACAAGGAAAAACAAAGTGTAATGTAAACACAAGTAATATCGATTCAAGAAATAGCAACCAGTTGCACGGCATCACCCTTCGTGCTTTTACTCTCATCCTCACATTCATAGTACGGCATGATCCTTCGTACATGGTTCAATAACAGGGCACGGCATGATCCTTCGTTCATCAATAAATAAACATGGCACGGCATCACCCTTCGTGCATTATCACTCTTCCTCACCCAAATAACAATCAAATAAGTTCACAAGGAGAACAAGGTATAATGGAAACACAAGTAACATCAAGTCAAGGAATGGCAAATAGTTACACGGCATTACCCAAATAAGATATAATGGAAAAACAAGTAATATCAAGTCAAGGAATAGCAAACAATTGCACGGCATCACCCTTCGTGCTTTTACTCTCATCCTCACCAAATAAACAAATAAAGTACACGGCATCACCCTTCGTGCTTTTACTCTCATCCTCACATCCATAGTACGGCATGATCCTTCGTACATGGTTCAATAACAGAGCACGGCATGATCCTTCGTGCATAATCAATAAATAAACATGGCACGGCATTAACCTCCGTGCATAAATAAATAAACATGGCACGGCATCACCGCTTCGTGCATTATCACTCTTCCTCACCCAAATAACAATCACGATTAAGGGCAGAGAAAGAAACAGTAATTCATAATCCGTCCCATCGAGGGCAATCAATAATAATCTTCCCAACAAGTCCCGACAAGGGAGAACAATAACAATTCATACGTAATATATCTCAAAATAATTATTTTCCAACGACTCGCGGTCATGCTGAGACGCCGGTGTATGGATGCTCGTCACCACGACCCGTACACCGCACTCGATCACATAACACGTAACACGTAATCCTATTCCCTCGAAGCTAGGATAGAACAAACACTTACCTCGAGTGCTTATGAACAATTCAATCGCGTGGATATGTCTTTTCTTTCAATTTGGCTCCAATTCAACCATATCTATACACAATTGATTTAATATCATCAATTCTACTCAACAAACTAATTCTTAACACCAAATAACACTTTTTCAACATTCTGCCATGAATAGTAAATTTCAACCCCGGGCCCACATGGTCGGAATTCGGGGTTAGGACCAAAATCCGGTTACCCATCCCCCCACGAGTTCATGTATATAATTTGTTTCAAAATCGGACCTCAATTCGAGGTCCAATTCCCCAATTTATGAAAAACCCTATTTTCTAACAAAAACAAGAATTTTACCATGAAAATCATTGATTTCTTATGAAAAACATGTTTAATGATGTTAGGAATTGAAAGAATTAAGTAAAAAGTGACTTACAATCGTTTTGATGAAGAAGAAATCCTTGAAGAGTCGCAAATGGGTGTTTTGGTTTTGTGAAAAATGAAGAAATGGCTGAAATTCGTGTTTTTCAGGTCTCTGTGTTCGCATTTGCGAACATGGGTTCGCAATTGCGAACCCCGACCAATTTCCGGAGTTTGAAAAATAAGCTAAGGGTGGGAAGTTCGCATTTGCGAACATTTGTTCGCATTTGCGAACATCTCGCATTTGCGAACTAATGTTCGCATTTGCGAACACATGCTGTATAAGGCAGTGTTCGCATTTGCGAACACAGGCAGGCTCTGGGGACTTTCGCAAATGCGAACAATAGTTCGCATTTGCGAACAAGGCTGGGTCAATGGGGCTTCGCATTTGCGATCAAGGTTCGCATTTGCGAGCCTTGCCTTACACTGTCCCCTTCGCAATTGCGAGAATTACTTCGCAATTGCGAAGCCAACAGCTGGGTGAAAAAACCAGTAGTGCAAAAATTCAGAATTTCATCCAACGGCCTATCAAATCTTTACCCGAGCCCTCCGGGCTCCAAACCAAACATGTACACAACCTCAAAAACACATTATGGACTTGTTCGTGCGATCATATCTCCAATATCACTTCGTTTTAATCAAATCGAGCCTCAAACTCATGATTTTCATACTTTTGATTTTCAAAACTTCTTAACTTGGAACTCGAGGTCCAAAACATCTCAAACGACATCCAAATGTCACCAAACTTTACAGAAATCACATATATAATATTTAAGACTTGTACGGGCGTCGGAACCAAAATACGAGCCCGATACCAAGGTCTATTAATTTATTTCCTTTAATAATTGCATCAAAAACAATTTCACATAAAAATTCATAAGTTGGGCTCTAGGCCTCAGAATTCGACTCCGGACACATGTCCAAGTCCCATATTTTCCTACGGACCTCTCGGGACCATCCAATCTCGGGTCGGATCCGTTTACCAAAAATGTTGACCGAAGTCAACCATATCAATATTAATATCATTTTTATCCAAATTTCTCATAGAATTCATATTTTCTATCACAAAATCTTTCGGCTACATGCTCGGATCGTGCACGTAAATCGAGGCAACATAGAATGAGGTTTTCAAGGCCTCGGAAGCTCGAAATTATTAATAAAATAAGTGATGACCCTTTGGGTCGTCACAATAGATCAGGATTGAAACGTGATGGGTTTAAGATCTACCCCAGGTTCCTTCGAACCAAGATACAAGGTCAGAGTGCCCATCCTCGAACGAGTCCGTGACCTCGAAGAGCTCGAAGAAACATTGCTAGACCGAAGGATAACTCTTCGACCTCAACTGTCGAACCTGCCGGTCTAGAATAGCCACCGGCTCCTCCTCGTAAGATAGATCATTGTCCAATTGGACAGTACTGAAGTCTAACACATGTGTGGGATCGCAGTGGTATCTCCGAAGCATAGATACGTGAAAAACTGGATGCACGGCTGATAAGCTAGGCGGCAAAGCTAATCTGTAAGCCACCCCTCCCACTCTGTCTAGAATATCAAATGGGCCAATATACCTAGGGCTGAGCTTGCCCTTCTTCCCAAACCTCATCACGCCCTTCATAGGCGACACTCGGAGCAATACTCGTTCACCAACCATGAAATCTACATCTCGAACCTTACGATCCGCATAAGTCTTCTGTCTGGACTGAGCTGAACGCAATCTCTCCTGGATAGTCTTGACCTTATCCAAGGCCTCTCGAACTAAGTCTGTACCCAACAACCGAGCCTCTCCAGCTCAAACCATCCGACTGGAGATCGACATCGCCTACCATACAACGCCTCATACGGGGCCATCTGGATGCTAGATTGGTAACTGTTATTGTAGGCGAACTCTGCTAATGGTAGAAACTGATCCCACGAGCCTCCGAAATCAATAACACAGGCTCGAAGCATGTCCTCGAGAATCTGAATAGTCCTCTCGGACTGGCCATCCGTCTGAGGATGAAATGCTGTACTCAACTGAACCTGGGTGCCTAACTCCTGCTGGACCGCTCTCCAGAACCGCGAGGTAAACTGCGTACCCCGATCAGAGATAATAGATACTGGCACCCCGTGGAGACGAACAATCTCCCTAATGTAAACCTCCGCTAACCTCTCCGACGAGTAGGAGACAGATACTGGAATAAAGTGTGCTGATTTGGTCAGTCTATCAACAATGACCCAAATAGCATCAAATTTCCTCCGAGTCAAAGGAAGTCCAATAACGAAGTCCATAGTGATCCGCTCCCATTTCCACTCGGGAATTTCAATCCTATGGAATACACCACCGGGTCTCTGGTTCTCATATTTCACCTGCTGACAATTTAGACACCGAGCGACATACGCAACGATATCTTTCTTCATTCTGCGCCACCAATAGTGCTGCCGTAAGTCCTGGTACATCTTCGCGGCGCCTGGGTGAATAGAATACCGCGAACTGTGGGCCTCTGCTAAGATCAACTCTCGAATTCCTTCGACATTGGGCACACAAACTCGACCCTGCAATTTCAATACCCCATCATCATCTAGATTTACCTGTGTGGCACCTCCCCGCTGTATTGTATCTCTCAACTCACGCAAATGAGGATCATCAAATTGCCTCTCACGGATACGCTCTAATAAGGAAGAACGAGCGACCGTGCATGCTAACACTCTGCTAGGCTCAGAAATGTCTAATCTCACGAACCGGTTGGCTAAGGCCTGGACATCTAGAGCTAATGGTCTCTGATTGACCGGAATATATGCAAGACTACCCATGCTGGCATACTTTCTACTCAATGCATCGGCCACCACATTGGCCTTACCCGGGTGATATAATATAGTAACATCATAGTCTTTTAGCAACTCTAACCATCTCCGCTGTCGTAGATTCAACTCCTTTTGCTTGAACAAGTATTGTAGGCTTTTGTGATCAGTGTACACCTCGCATGTCACACCATATAGATAATGCCTCCAAATCTTTAAGGCATGAACCACTGCTTCTAACTCAAGATCATGAACTGGATAATTCTTCTCATGTATCTTTAACCTGCCTCGAAGCATAAGCGATAACCTTACCGTCCTGCATCAATACCGCTCCAAGCCACGTACGAGATGCGTCACGATAAGCTGTATAAGGCCGCATGCACTGTAGGTAGTACCAACAGCTGGTGCGGTGGTCGAGGCGTCTTGAGCTACGAAAGCTCGCCTCACACTCCTCGACCAGCTGAAGCTGGACACCCTACGGGTCGACACTGGTCATCGGGGGCGTAATAGAAGAAAACCCTCTGCAAAACGACGGTAGTAACTCTGCTAATCCCGAGAAACTCCGAATCTCGATTCTTGAAGGCTCGGTCGAGGCCAATTCTGGGCTGCCTCAATCTTCTTTGGGTCTACCGAATACCTTCCATCGATACAATGTGACCCGAAATGCTACCGAACTCGACCGAACTCACATTTAGAAAATTTGGCATATAGTTGGTTATCTTTCGGAGTCTGAAGAACCACTCTGAGGTGTTGCTCGTGCTCTTCCTGGCTGCGGGAGTACACCGGGATGTCATCTATGAAAACTATCACGAACAGATCTAAGTAAGGCCCGAATACTCGATTCATCAACTCCATGAATGCTGCTGGGGCATTGGTCAACCCGAAGGACATGACCAAGAACTCGTAATGCCCATATCTAGAGCGAAAGGTTGTCTTAGCAATGTCAGCCGCCCTGATCTTCAGCTGATGGTAGCCTGACCTCAAGTCTATCTTAGAGAATACCCTCGCTCCCTGGAGCTGGTCAAACAAATCATCAATCCTCGGTAGTGGATATTTATTTTTGATAGTCACTTTGTTTAACTGCCGGTAATCAATACACATCCGCATCGAGCCATCCTTCTTCTTTACAAATAATACGGGTGCTCCCCAGGGGGAAACACTGGGCCTGATAAAACCCTTCTCAAGAAGGTCCTGCAACTGATCTTTCAACTCTTTTAACTTCGGCGGGGCCATACGATAGGGTGGAATAGAGATGGGCTGAGTGCCCGGTGCCAAATCAATACAGAAGTCAATATCCCTGTCGGGTGGCATGCCCGGCAGGTCTGAAGGAAAAACCTCAGGAAACTCCCGTGCAATAGGGACTGAATCAATGGAAGGAACTTCTGCGCCGGAATCACGAACATAAGCCAAATAAGCTAGACACCCCTTCTCGACCATACGTCGAGCCTTAACATAAGAAATAACGGTGCGAACGGAGTGGCTTGAGGTACCCTTCCACTCTAATCGGGGTGATTCTGGCAAGGCTAAGGTGACAGTCTTAGCATGACAATCAAGAATAGCATGGTATGGGGACAACCGGTCCATCCCCAATATGACATCAAAATCTACCATATCCAAGAGCAACAGATCAACACGGGTCTCAAGACCCCCAAATATAACTACGCACGAACGATGCACCCGATCGACTACGATGGAGTCACCCACTGGTGTAGCCACATAAACTGGAATATCCAGAGCATAGGCGGGCACGACCAAATACGGTGCGAAGTAGGAAGACACATAGGAATATGTAGATCCCGGGTCAAATAATACTGAAGCACCTCTGCCACACACAAGAATAGTACCTGTAATCACAGCATCTGATGCCTCTGCCTCCGGCCTGGCCGGTAAAGCATAGAAACGGGGATCGGCACCTCCCCTCTGAGCTGCGTCTCTGGGACGACCATCAACCGGCTGACCTCTACCTCTGGCCGGACGGTCTCTGCCTCTACGGTCTCGACCTCCACCTCTAAAATCTCTACCCCGCCTCTGGCTGGCTGGGCAGGCTGAGGGTCAGCTGGGGACTGAATCATAGGACGAGGACCTCGCTGCTGCTGAGAGTTGCCCGCTGCTATAGGGCAATTCATGATAAAATGACTCGGGTCACCACAACCATAGCAGCTCTTGGACCGATAGGGCTGCTGGCCCTGACGACCCGAATGGCCTCCACGAACACTCTGAAGAGGCTGAGCATTAATAGGATACTGGTCTGAATAATGCCCCGAAGAACCACGATCACCTGATCCACCCTGTGAAGCCCTGAAGGGCGGAATGAAAAGGCCTGGAGGACTGGCCTCTATCAAAGGATTCTCTGCTACCGGAGGAAGAACCACCAAACCTGCCTGAATGACGAGGCCTCTTATCTAAAGAATATCCGCCTCCCCTAGCGAGAGCCGTCTCGACTCTGCGTGCTTGCGTTGGTCGCCTCGCGAAATGATATGTCACTCCCACGCCCATAGCCATCGGAGTCTAATCGGTCGATTAAGCCCATCTATAAATCGCGGACCCTCTCCCGCTCGGTGGGAAGTATCACCGCTGCATGACGAGCCAAGTCGATAAATCTCGTCTCATGCTGTGTAACTGTCATAGTGCCCTGATGGAGGCGCTCAAACCGCCTCCGAAGTAAATCCCGCCGAGTAGCGAGGAGAAACTTTTCCATAAACGAGTTCCGCAAGCTGGTCCCATGATAGAGCTGGGGACCCTGCTGGTCGAGTCAGGCAATAATCTCTCCACCAAGTCTTGGCGGATCCTGCAAGTCTGAAGGTACCGAAATCAACTCCGTTTGTCTCCACGATCCCCATAGTCTTGAGAATCTCATGGCAACTGAATAAAAAGTCCTGAGGATCCTCTGATGTGGCTCCACTGAAAGTAGTGGTAAACAACTTGGAGAACCGATCAAGCCTCCATAACGAATCAGAAGTCATGGCCGCTCCATCACCGGCATGAGCTGTGGTACCTGACTGAGTGGCCGCAGCTGGATGGATTACTGGTGCCTGAGGCTGAGGAGCTACTGGCCCTGGAGTATGAGCAATAGGAGTCTGGGCCCCTCCTCCAGCCTGAGAAGTGGCTGGGGCAACTGATAATAAACCCGCTCTGGCAATGCTATCCATAAATCCCGCTATTCTGACCAAAGCATCCCGGAGATCCGGGGTAATCAAAGCCTCTCCTGGGACCTGAGCTGGGCCCACTGGAGCTGCTGGAATCGGAACCTCCTCTTCCATCTCAATATGAGGCTCCATCTCTGGGGTAGCCGCCTGAGGCTGAGCTCTACCCCTACCACGGCCTCTGATACGGCCTCGACCCCTGCCCCTCACAGGAGCTGTCTGGGGCTCAGGCTGCTGGTCGGCGGACGAAGAAGTGCGTGTCCTTACCATCTGCGAAAGGACAGAATAGAAATTCAATCAGTAATTGAGGAACAAGTCGCACGACAAGAAAGAACAAATGAGAGACTTTTTCCTAACTCAATAGACTCTGGAGGACAAGTACGGACGTCTCCGTACCTACCTCTCAAACTCTACTAAGCTTGTTCGTGAGTGGTGAGACCTATGTAACCTAGAGCTCTGATACCAACTTGTCACGACCCGGATTTTCCCCCAACATCGGGATCGTGATGGCGCCTACTCGTGGTAGCTAGGCAAGCCACTGTATTCATACTATCCTGTTTTTAACACAATTTCAATTAAATAAATGCGGAATACTTTATCGAAATAGAAGTAACTAATTACAATATGAAAATCATACTGAAATCCTCTACCCAAGACGTGGAGTCACCAACTCACAAACTACTATGGAATACTACACATAAAAGTCTGAAGGAAATATAACATAATTCTGTTTGTCTCGGAACAATGAGACTACAGCTATTAACATAAATAAAGAAAGAGACGCCGGGCCTGCGGACGTCTGCAAGCTACCTCGGTCTCAAATGTGATCAACTCCCACGCAATCTATTTACTGCTGCTGCTGCTCCTGATCGTAACCTGGACCTGTGCAAAAACGCACAGAAGTGTAGCATCAGCACAACCGACCCCATGTGCTGGTAAGTGCCTGGCCTATCCCGGCGAAGTAGTGACAAGCCTAGGACCAGACACTCGCATAAACCTGTGCAATTCAATATATATATGTGTACCACAAAATAACAAGAAATAATCAAGTAATAACACAATAAGGGATATCTTAAAGAATTCAACAATTAACCACAGTTAATAATTTCACAAGGAAAAACAAAGTGTAATGTAAACACAAGTAATATCGATTAAAGAAATAGCAACCAGTTGCACGGCATCACCCTTCGTGCTTTTACTCTCATCCTCACATTCATAGTACGGCATGATCCTTCGTACATGGTTCAATAACAGGGCACGGCATGATCCTTCGTGCATCAATAAATAAACATGGCACGGCATCACCCTTCGTGCATTATCACTTTTCCTCACCCAAATAACAATCACAGTTAAGGGTAGAGAAAGAAACAATAATTTATAATCCGTCCCATCAAGGGCAATCAATGATAATCTTCCCAACAAGTCCCAACAAGGGAGAACAATAACAATTCATCTGTAATATATCTCAAAATAATCATTTTCCAACGACTCACGGTCATACTAGACGCCAGTGTATGGATGCTCGTCACCACAGCCCATACACCGCACTCGATCACATAACACATAACACGTAATCCTATTCCCTCAAGCTAGGATAGAACAAACACTTACCTCGAGTGCTTATGAACAATTCAATCCGTGGATATGTCTTTTCTTTCAATTTGGCTCCAATTCAACCGTATCTATACACAATTGATTTAATATCATCAATTCTACTCAACAAACTAATTCTTAACACCAAATAACACTTTTTCAACATTCTGCCATGAATAGTAAATTTCAACCCCAGGCCCGCATGGTCGGAATTCGGGGTTAGGGCCAAAATCCGGTTACCCATCCCCCACGAGTTCATGTATATAATTTGTTTCAAAATCGGACCTCAATTCGAGGTCCAATTCCCCAATTTATGAAAAACCCTATTTTTTAACAAAAACAAGAATTTTACCATGAAAATCATTGATTTCTTATGAAAAACATGTTTAATGATGTTAGGAATTGAAAGAATTAAGTAAAAAGTGACTTACAATCGTTTTGATGAAGAAGAAATCCTTGAAGAGTCGCAAATGGGTGTTTTGGTTTTGTGAAAAATGAAGAAATGGCTGAAATTCGTGTTTTTCAGGTCTCTGTGTTCGCATTTGCGAACATGGGTTCGCAATTGCGAACCCCGACCAATTTCTGGAGTTTGAAAAATAAGCTAAGGGTGGGAAGTTCGCATTTGCGAACATTTGTTCGCATTTGCGAACATCTCGCATTTGCGAACTAATGTTCGCATTTGCGAACACATGCTGTATAAGACAGTGTTCGCATTTGCGAACAATGGTTGCACTGGGGACCTTCGCAAATGCGAACAATTGTTCGCATTTGCGAACAAGGCTGGCTTCGCATTTGCGATCAAGGTTCGCATTTGCGAGCCTTGCCTTACCCTGTCCCCTTCGCAATTGCGAGAAATTCTTCGCAATTGCGAAGCCAACAGCTGGGTGAAAAAAAAACAGCAGTTCAAAATTCAGAATTTCATCCAACGGCCTATCAAATCTTTAACCGAGCCCTCCGGGCTCCAAACCAAACATGTACACAACCTCAAAAACACATTATGGACTTGTTCGTGCGATCATATCGCCAATATCACTTCGTTTTAATCAAATCGAGCCTCAAACTCATGATTTTCATACTTTTGATTTTCAAAACTTCTTAACTTGGAACTCGAGGTCCAAAACATCTCAAACGACATCCAAATGTCACCAAACTTTACAGAAATCACATATATAATATTTAAGACTTGTACCGGGCGTCGGAACCAAAATACGAGCCCGATACCAAGGTCTATTAATTTATTTCCTTTAATAATTGCATCAAAAACAATTTCACATAAAAATTCATAACTTGGGCTCTAGGCCTTAGAATTCGACTCCGGACACATGTCCAAGTCCCATATTTTCCTACGGACCTCTCGGGACCATCCAATCTCGGGTCCGGATCCGTTTACCAAAAATGTTGACCGAAGTCAACCATATCAATATTAATATCATTTTTATCCAAATTTCTCATAGAATTCATATTTTCTATCACAAAATCTTTCCGGCTACATGCTCGGATCGTGCACGTCAATCGAAGCAACATAGAATGAGGTTTTTCAAGGCCTCAGAAGCTCGAAATTATTAATAAAATAAGTGATGACCCTTTGGGTCGTCACAACCTTCGGGCACCATAAGGTGATGGCGAGTAGAGAAACTGAAAATGAGAGAGTCCATATAGTGAAAACTCGCAAAGAGCACTATTGGGTGACTGTGAGAAGAGAAATGAGAGGGGTCGATTGGCGAAAACCCGCAAAGGGCGCTGCCGACTGAAAGGAAGACATCTCATCACTAAAAGAGTCCTCACAAGGTTCCTTGGTTTTGAAATGCTGATCAATGGGTTCACATGAAGCTGGAATATTTGTATGGGCTAGGCATCCAGTCCAAGAATCATGTCATGTTCATTTGAAGCCAGCATGTACCTCAGATAAGTCCTTCTTTTTCCCCGAAAGGGACGCTTCTCTTTAAACTCATTTGCTTGCCTTTTGTATATTTATTCTTTGAATCCCTTTTGGTTTAACTCTGATTCCATAACTAGTACAAAGAAAAGGTGGTTGGACTGGTTTCACAGGGATCCTCCTGGCAAAAGCCGGAGAAAATTCCCAGCCTCAGCGAGTATGTCAGTCTAATCCCAATTGACCATGGTGGTTGATGCTTTCAAAGTAAAGACATTCGAAAAGAAAGAAAGTCAAAGGCAAAGGTCCCAAGGGCAGAATAAAATGAAAAGGCCAGAGCCCACACGGGCGAGTCATAATAAAATTTTGAGAGTTGAACCCGGTCAGTCTGAAAATGATATTCACCCTCAAAGCCAACCAGTAGTGAAGTTCCCAACGAAAAGGGGGCCGGGATCAAGCAATTGGGATGATCAAGGCCATAAAATCAACCACCGTTTCAAACTAACAAATTGTACTTTTTTGAAAATAGGTTCTATTCCAAGTAAAACTGCAAGACGCAGGTGCAACTCAAAAGAAAATGAAAAGCGCAAGCACTGAAATAGCCTTGCAGCAAGGAAGCAACCAAAAGGAAGTTTCCCAAAACTCTGTCATGCATGTTGCTACATAAAAAGGAAAATATAAAAGGAGAAGAAAATAAATAAAAAATGAAAAGCCCAAAAGAAAAACAAATCATGGTAGCAAGGATCTCCCGGCCAAAAAAAATGTGGAACTTCTTTTTTTTCTTTCCAAATCCCGGCTAAAAGATCGAGGATCTCCCGACCAAAAAATTGTGGAGATTTTTCTTTCCAAATACCGGCCAAAAAATCGAGGATATCCTGGCCAAAAACCATAGAGCTTTTTCTTTCAAATCCCGGCCAAAAAGTCGAGGATCTCCCAGCCAAAAACCATGGAGCTTTTTCTTTCCAAATCCCGGCAAAACAATCGAGGATCTTCTGGCCAAAAAACTGTTGGAGCTTTTAAATTCTAAATCCCGGCCAAAAAATCATGGAGGTTTTTCTTTCAAATCCCGGCCAAAAAAACTGAGAATCTCCCGGCCAAAAATAAACCGTTGAGCTTTTTTGCTTTCCAAATCCCAGCAAAAAAATCGAGGATCTCCCGGCCAAAAAACCGTTGGAGCTTTTTCTTTCCAAATGTCGGGCAAAAAACCGAAGATCTCCCAGCCAAAAAATCGTAGAGATCTTTATTTCAAATCCCGGCCAAAAATTGAGGATCTCTCGGCCAAAAAATTGTGGAGCTTTTTCTTTCTAAATCCCGGCCAAAAAATAGAGGATCTCCTGGCCAAAACATCGTTGGAGCTTTTTCTTTCAAAATCCCGGCCAAATAATCGAGGATCTCCCAGCCAAAAAATCGTGGAGCTTTTTCTTTCAAATCCCAGCCAAAAAACCGAGGATCTCCCAGTAAAACAATACTGTGGAGCTATTTTCTTTCCAAATCCCGGCCAAAAAACCGAGGATATCCCGGCCAAAAACCATTGGAGCTTTTTCTTTTCAAATTCCAGCCAAAAAATTATTGAGCTTTTCTTTCATATCCCGACCAAAAAATCGAGGATCTCCCGACCAAAATCCGTTGGAGCTTTTTCTTTCCAAATTCTGGCCAAAAACTGAGGATCTCCCGGCCAGAATACCGTGGAGCATTTTCTTTCAAATCCCGGCCAAAGAACCGTGGAGCATTTTCTTTCCAAATCCTGGCCAAAAAACCGAGGATCTCCCGACCAAAAAACTATTGGAGCTTTTCTTTCCAAATCCCGACCAAAAAACCCAGGATCTCCTCGCAAAAAAATCGTGGAACTTTTTCTTTGAAATCCCGGCCAAAAAACCATGGATCTCCCGACCAAAAAAAATCGTGGAGCTTTTTCTTTCTAAATCCCGACCAAAAAACCGAGGTTCTCCTGACCAAAAAATTGTGGAACTTTTTATTTCAAATCCCAGCCAAAAAATTGAGGATCTTCTGGCCAAAAACCCGTGGAGCTTTTTCTTTCAAATCCCGGCCAAAAAACCGAGGTTCTCCCATCCAAAAATTATGGAGCTTTTTCTTTCCAAATTTCGGCCAAAAATTTAGGATCTCCCCGCCAAAAAAGCCGTGGAGCTTTGTCTTTCCAAATCCCGGCCAAAAAATGAGGATCTCTCGACCAAAACCTGTTGGAGCTTTTTTTTTCAAATCCCTGCCAAAAAACTAAGGATCTCCCGGCCAAAAAACCATTTGAGCTTTTTCTTTCCAAATACCGATAAAAAAACCGAGGATCTCCCCGGCCAGAATACCGTGGAACCTTTTCTTTTAAATCCCAGCCAAAACCGTAGAGCTTTTTCTTTCAATCTTGGCCAAAAAAATCGAAGATCTCCCGGCCAAAAACCGTTGGAGCTTTTTCTTTCCAAATCTCAACCAAAAACTGAGGATCTCCCGGGCATAACCCAAGGAGCTTTTTCTTTTTCCGGCATAACCCGGTCATCTTTTAGCATAACCTGGAGAAACACAATCCTAATTTAATTGCTTAGATATTTGTCACAACTAACTCACGAAATTTTCCTTGTGAAAACTAGGGCAAAACATTTTGTTTGTTTGTTTGTTTTGGTATTTTAAGCAGGTCAAGCTTAAGACAATGTGTGAAATGTCCAATGGAATAAATCTCAATCTAGAATCAAGAAAAGAAGAAAAGAACAAAAAAGAAATGAACTCAAATGTGAAGCAAGCGAGGTTGCGAAGTGTTCAAAATCTGTTCAAAATCACAAGCTCCGCTGATTTTGTTTTGACCCAATGTTGTATGAAGAAGTAAAGACCTATAACTTGCGAGCATCAAGATTCAGATCAGTAGTCCACAACAAAATCAGCTAAGACTCAAGATCAAGTTTCAAGAGAATTATAGATAGGAATCTTGTAACTCATAGTTGTTAGGCATAGCTAGCTTAGTTTTGATTTTCCTTTTGGTGTAATAAGGAGGTCAACAAGCAGTACAGCAGCAACAACAGGGATAATCACAGCTCACGGTAGTCCCAGCTACAAAACTCTCCATAACTACATTAACCTGATTCCTTTATAGCCAAGGATATGTAGGCAACCTTTGAAGCAATGTTCGGTTAGATGATTTTCAAAATGATTCTCATAGAGTGTTGAGTGGGCAAAAATCCTTCATAGTGCCCATTTATCTTTGCCCGAAAATCCTTCGTGTCGTCGAGCAAAGAGGGGCAGCTGTGAGCACGTGATTTTTTCCATGCTTAATTTACTCCTATAAATTCATAAGAATTAGAATTTTTCTTTTATTATTTGATTTTTTTAGGAATTAATTACATGATTTTATGTCTTGTTTGCATTTTTGTGTACATTTTTAATTGATATAATTTATAAAAATACAAAAATAGTATGTTTTCATTTAGAATTTGATTTTATAATTTTATCAATTAATTTTGTTAAAATAAGAGAAAATAACAAAAATAGTCCTTTTACCATTTTTAATTCTACATTTTTTTAGTTTAGTTTTCTTTCAAATTAGGAATTAGTTAAGGTTGGAAATTAATTAGTATAATATTAGATTTAATTTGTTTCTTTTATTTTACATAATAAAATTAAGAAGAAAAATACAAAAAAATCAAATTAAAAATCAAAGAAAAGAAGAAAAAAGAAAAGAAAAGAGTTGAATAAAAGGGGAAGGCATTTGATTTTGGGCTAAATCTTGCCCAAATCCATCCCTTACCCAAGCCCAAACACGCCCAAGCTCGAAAACCCCAACCCAGGCCGGCTCCCCCTAAGACAAAACAACACTGTTTTGCTCAAAGTCAATCACATCCATTCATCTACCTCAATCCAACGGCCAATATTCCTTCCCTATTTTACATAAAAATGTCCTTAAACCCTAGAGACATTATGTCTCTTCCTCGTAATGCCCCCCCCCTATGTAACTCCGCCGGCCACCCATCTCCACCTTAACCCCACCCTCCTTCCGATGTCCGACGCCGGCCAGAAATCATCGTCGGTGGCGGCGATGCTCCAATAACACCCAAATTTACACCTTTTAACTGTCTCCCTCTCCTCTTTCCAAAGCCCCAAATTCCGTCCCTCGAATCCGACCTAATCTTCTCAAATCTTCAAAAAACTGTGACGCCGCCTCCGGCGCCCACGGTGGTGCCACCACCAAACAACCCCAAATTTACACCACTAAATCTCTTCAACCCCCTCAACCCAAATCCACAACCATCTTCCCTCAAATACCAGTTGAATACCTCGAATTTCAAATCGAAAATTGGCCAAGATCCTAATTCTATGATATTAGGGATTTCATTCAATTTTGGGCTATAATAGCCCTTAATCATGTGTTTTCTTATGAAAATACATTATTACGGGCAGTTGTGATCCAAATGCAAAGAAAATCCATCAAATTTGAAGTTAAACCCTACCGGTGAGTCATTTCTTTCTTCTTTTCTGATTAATTTCTTCTACCTCTGTTTCTATGCTTAACTTTTAGTTGAATTGGCACCTGAATTTTCGATGAGTTTGACACTAATTTTGTGTTCTGATTTGATTGATCAGACGTTTAGATTTTATTTTTCGTTTTTGATTCTATTCTATTTAGTAGTTTAATGATATTAGGATTTATTTTCACATTCTTGTTTAGTTATGTTTCATTCAATTTTAGATAATAATTACTCTTCTGTTTTCATAATTTTATTTTCAATAAATTTTGTTCGAGGTTTGTTTGATATTAATCTGCTGATTCGGTATTCTTTATGTTTATTGTTAGTTGTTTTTGTTTTAATTAGCTTAGTTTAGTGTTCCTCTAGTTCAACATTTATTCTAATTAGTTGTTAGGGTATAGCTAAAATTTGTTTGTGTTAATACTCTAGCTCCTTGCGACTGGTCGAACAAATCATCAATACGAGGCAATGGGTACTTGTTCTTGATGGTAGCCTTGTTCAACTAGCGGTAGTCAATGCACATCCACATGGTCCCATACTTCTTCTTCACAAATAGCACTGGTGTGCCCTAAGGTGATAGACTGGGCCTGAGAAACCCCTTTGCTAACAACTCCTTCAGCTCCTTTAACTCTTTAGGAGTCATACGGTATGGTGGAATAGATATAGGCTGAGTCTCTCGATCGACCCTCTGCATAATCATTGATTATTTACTTCTCTGTAATCGAACTTGCCATCGACCCCTGTTGATAACCTCTCCTTGTAACTTTCCTATGTATGGTCTCTCTACTAATCAATACATAAATCAATATCGCGATCTGGAGGTATGATAGGAAAATCGGAAGGAAAAACATCGGCAAACTCTCAGACTACTGGCACTAAATCAATTGTTGGAGACTCTGCAGTGACGTAGCGAATATAAGCTAGATAGGCCAAACACCCATTCTCGACCATATGTCGAGCCTTTGGGAAAGAAATAACCCTGCTAGCCATATAAAGTATGGAACCCTTCCACTCCAATCTCGGCGATCCTGACATCACTAGTGAAACCGCCTTGGCATGGAAATTAAGGATGACGTGATATGGAGATAACCAATCCATGCCCAGGGCAACCTCAAAATTAGTCATATCGAGCATCAGAAGATCAGCTCTAGCCTCAAAACCATAGAAAGTGACCACACAGGACCGTGGATTCGATCCACAACCACGGAATCACCTACAATAGTGGATACAAGAACATGAGTGCCTAAAAGCTCTGGATAATTAACCAGGAAACGAGCAAACAGAGGTGACACATATGAATAGGTAGACCCTGGATCAAACAACACCAAAACATCTCTACCACTGACGGAAATAATACATGTGATGACGACATATGAGGCCAATGCATCTGGCTTGGTCGGAAGGGCATAGAATCTAGCTGGAGTGCCGGCTGTCTGGCCTCCGCTTGACTAGAGAGTAGCTGGTTGACCTCTCCCTGTCTGGCCCCCACCTCTAGGACAACCTCTACATGTCTGCCATATACCTCTAGGTGGCTAGGCAGTTGGTGCCGGAATTTGGGGTTGCTGAACCTACTGTACTACCTTACTCCGAAGCCTGGGGCAAGTCCTCTTCAAGTGACCCAAATCTCCACACTCATAGCACGCTCTAGGCACCATAGCCTGCTGCCCTTAAGTCTGAGTCTGTTGACCCGAATAGCCACTAGAAGAACCCTAGATGTCTTGTGGACGATAGGAACTCTCTAGCATGGCGCTGGAAAGAGCACTAGAAGAATCCTGATACCCAGAATACTCGCTGGAGGAACCCTGAGTAGCTGGTGGGCGTTAAGAACCCTCTGGCATATCACTGAAATGAGGGCTCACTATGGCACCTCAGGGAGAGGGTGTTGGTGCTGAGTGTGAGGGCCTGCTGGGCTAAGCCCTCCCCAAGTGGCCTCTATCCCTAGCTGGGGCACCTCTGAACTCTCTAGAAAATATATCCCTCTTATCCTATTGCATCTTCTCTCTACCCCTTAGATGATAACCCTCAATCGTGCGTGCAATCTCAACCTGTAGCTAGTACCTTGTACCCATCTCTACCTCTCGAGCCATACTAGACCGGATGTTGGGATGTAATCCCGCAACGAACCTTCATACTCTCTCTACCTCTATGGGAAGTATCATAAGTGCATGGCGAGACAACTCAGAGAACCTCGCCTTATAGTTGGTCACTGACATCTTACCCTGATCTAGGTGCTCAAACTGATATCGTAGCTCTTCCCTCTCATAGGGCGGAATGTATCGATCCAGGAATAACCGAGTGAACTGACCCCAAGTGAGGGGAGGAGAACCTGATGGCCTTCCAAGTACATAGGACTGTCACCATCTACGTGCCCTTTCCTCAAGCTGAAAAGTAGTGAAGTCAACTGATAATAGGTGAATTTGACTATAATTATGCCCTAAATAATCACACTTTATTGATGAATTCATATTGTTTATGATGACAAAATGCTTTTATTAGTGTTTATTGGTGTGTTATAGGTACACATGAGCCATTAGATACTAAAGGAGCTATTTTGGAGTAACAAGATGGTAAAAAGGCCAAGTGAAGAGTTGAAGAGAAGTTAGCTTGAAAAATTGAAGAAGAAATTCTGGATTACTGTTCATCCACAGTTCACTCGCGACCGCAGATGAACCGCGGAAAAACATGCTCACGGAAGTTTACAAGATTCAGAGGGCTGCTCTGTTCGCGGTTCGCTCGTGATCGCGAACGAACCACGGAAGGCGCCAAAAGTTTTAAGGACAATTTTGTACAAACTCAATTTTTAAGCCCTAAACCCTCTATATAAACCTATAGTTCGCCCAAAAGAGGCAAGCATTGTATTATTACCTACTTTTGCAAGATTATTAGTAAGAGAGAACTCTCTCAACTTATTTCTTTTTTTTATATTGAATCTTTGATTATGAATTCAATTATTATTCTTGTTTCTTTGATTATGAGTAGCTAATTCCTTATCTAAGGTTTTGATGGAACCTATTGGATGATGAACTTCTCGTTTATGTGATTACAAATTGTTAGCTAGATTTCTATTTGTTTAACTTCTTTCTTGTTTTAGTTAATTGGTAGTATCCCCAATTATATGTGCCTATTTAGTGTGCATAACTTGGAAAATAGTGCATATTTAGGTATATTGTTGAACAACACCACACCTAGCTTATTGGAGGAATCTATAACTTTATGCGTAAAGACGGGATTAGGAATAACGAAGTCTTGGGTGCAATCTAAAGTGAACTATTCAAATTAAAGCTAGCTAGGGTAGCTCGGGAGAGTGCACTAGTAAATTATTGTAGTTGCTCGAGAGAGAATTACAGTACAAATAGCGTTCATGATTGATAGAATATATTTATAATTTGTATGAGCATAAATAGAAGGGATTCCATCAATAGGGGAAATCAATACCTTAGTCTTTCTCCATATTATTTACCCAATATTCAATTCTTTCTTTGTAGTATTTAATTTTTGCAAAAGTTAGTTGTTAGAAAACCTTTCCAAAAATATACTCAAAGTTTGCGAACTTGATTCAGAAGTGCTCTTGGGTTGTGAAAGTTCCAGTTGGTAGGTTAATTCTCCGTGGGATCGATTCTGGACTTATTTGACCAGGTTATATTGACCAAGACAGTTGCTTGGACGAGAATCAATTTTGGCGCCGTTGCCGGGGAATTAACGAAATTATCAATTGCTATTGACAAAACTACAAGATTCTTGCGTAGTCAGGTTCTTTCTACAGTTTACATTGAAATTTTTTACGGTTGTTGAATTGGCTACTCAGGTGCATACCTAGAAAATCTGCAAGGACTAGAGAACTAATTGAAGGACTCTCAAACCCCGAGCAAACTTTCCGGGCACGTAACAAGGCTATTAAACAAATTCAGCAATCTCAGCAACCAATCAAACTAGATTTCGACATGGGTGACGTGAACGACCCAAACCAGCAAGCTGGGTTAAACATGCAAGAGGCGCAAGAGGCACAGGAAGGTGCACTATATGACTGGTCACAACCAACAGTGGATAATTTGGCAACTGCCATCGTTGTGCCAGCGATTCAAGCTGAGTCTTTCCAGATTACTAACAACGTGCTACACTTGTTTCAAAACAAGGGATTATTCTCTGGATCTCAGGTTGAAGATCCACAACAACACCTGAAGAACTTTCTCTCAATATACAAGACACAGAGGCAACCGAATGTGACACCGAAAGCCATCAGACTATTGCTATTTCCGTTCTCTGTTACAGGGGCTGCACAGGTATGGCTAAACTCACTCCCCATAAACTCTATTGCAACTTGGGATGAGTTAGTCAAGCAATTCCACAACAAGTTTCATCCACCTAACTAGACAGCTCAGCAAATTGATGAGATTGTGAGCTTCAAGCAGAAACCAATGGAGACATTACATGAAACTTGGGGCAGATTCAAGGGTATGCTTGTTATGTGTCCTCACCATGGGATTCCCGAACAGATGTTGGGTCAAAGGTTCTACATGGGACTTTCAGACAGTATGAAGAATATTGTAGATGCTTCAGCAGGTGGGGCTTTTCTGAGCAAGACTTGGAGAGAATGCCAAAATTTGCTTGACAAGATGGCTAAAAACTCCGGGTGGACGACCAGGAATGCTCCTATCACTCCACTGGTACACTCTGTACCTTTGAATCCATCCAGCACTATGGAGGAGAACATGGCAACCTTATTGACACAAATGAGCATCCTGAAGAAGAAGGTGGGAGAATCTGGGGTCAAGCAGCAGGTTCACATTGTAGACACTACCAATGGTGGTTTATGCACATCATGCATTAGCCAACCCATAGGTAATCCATGGGCTGCAAACCAAGAACATCATCACCAACATGAAGATATGAACTATGTAGCAAATTATGGAGGGCAGAGACAGGGTAACCAGAGTTGGGGGCAGCAGGCTCCGCAACAATACATGCCTCCACAACTATAGTATAATGCAGCAGGTATGAGGCCACTACACAACATGGCTCCATATCCTAGACCTCAGAATATCGGCAATCAGCAGCAGGGATACCATCCACCTCCACCACAGCATGGGGGTAGACATGACGATGGGTTCGCAGAGTTGAAAGCTATGATGCAGCAGGTAATTGGGTCAAATGCCAAAACTAATGAAAGGATGGATGCATATGATGCAGCTATCAAGAATATGGAAGTGCATATAGGCCAGATTGCTATGTCATTTAACAATCGTCCTCAAGGGACATTCCCTGCAGATACACAGAAAAACCCAAAAGATCAAATCCCAAAACAGCTGATGGCAGTTAATCTGAGAAGTGGTAGAGATCTTGATGCTGCGCAGGAAAGAGAGAGAAGCAATGCACAGGCTGAGACACTCACTCCAGTGCATATTGAATTGGATGAGTCCACCGAATTGACAGAAGTTACAGTCCAGCCAATAGCTGAAAATAAAGAGATGTAGCAGGGAACGGAGAAAGTAGCTGAATAGGTAGAGCAGCAGGTTGAAAAAAAAGTGATAGAAAAAGAAAAGTCCCAAGTTATTGGGAATGAGAGGCCTCCACCACCATTCCCCCAAAGGTTGGCCAAGCACCAGAAAGAAGAGCAATACAAAATGTTCTTTGATATGCTCAAGCAAATCTAGGTAAACATTCCTTTAATTGAGGCTTTGAAAGAAATACCTGGGTATGCTAAGATGCTAAAAGACTTGATGTCGGGGAAATTTGATTTCCAAGACTTGGCCACCGTGACTCTTACTCAGACTTGTGGTGCAGTGGTCTCTAGACCCATTGCTGAGAAGCTATCTGATCCAGGTAGCTTCACCATTCCATGCACTATAGGAAACTTGTCACGCCCCAAATCGAGGGACATGACCGGCGCCTGACCGAGTTGCCCCAGTCAAGCGGACCCTGGGTGCCTTTCATTCCCACGCGTTAACCCTGTGTTGATTGTTTCTCATTAACCAAATATTTTGCCAACAATGACTGATTTCATAATGCATCAACATAACCATGTGATTGATTCACTAACAAGTTCATAATTTATATTTACAACGCCCCATACATATACATAGGCCACAATCCCACAGTTTACATGTCTACGGAGCCTCTAGGATATAAAAAGGGAAATACAATACTTGCCGGTAACAAGGCTCCGGCTATACCTTACAAAAATCCAAAAGAAGGTCTGAAATAAAAGTGGCATGAACCACACAGGGCCCCAAGGAAGAAAGGGGCTCACCAAAACGGGCAGTGGAAGGAGAAGGATACTACTGCCGATGAGCTGAAGTGCCTGCTACTGATCCACCTACAATCATAACACGAATGTAGCGTCCCCGGCAAAAGGGACGTCGGTACACTTGAATTGTACTGGTATGTATGGACAAACTTTGTCCCAAGTAAACTCAAGCCATTAAATAAGAATCACCGTGTTAAGACAGCCAATAGATTACATCAAGAAGTCAATTAAGCTAACTAACCATGTTTCCAACCTTTTACTCATTTCAGATAAGCCTCAACACAAGCACGTTTAAAGTCCACAAATAGAACAACAACCAATCAACCACATAAATTGCAAGTAGTCAAACATAGGGGCAATCAGTGCCCCCCAGGTTGCAAACTCTCCTGTTGTCTCCTTTCACAATTTCACATTATTGATTTTGTATCAATTTTCAATAGCGATTTCGATCGCTTTCCATCCTTATTGCCCCTGACCACCCTTATTACCTCGGCCACCCTTATCACCCCAACCCACACCTTATTTCACCACGTTGCGGCGCGCAACACGACCCCGCCTTACAGTTGAAAACACAACAATTTCAAACAGCAGATAAGGTACTACACACAATTTCAACAAGTTCAAATAAGCAACTTGCACATTGTTTCATGTTCTCAATTACTTCTCAAGCCAATATCACAACCAAGTTACAATGTTTCCACAATAAACCAATTCTCAAGTGTTTCGTTTTCTTTTCCACAAGGTGCCATATAGGCCATCATAATCATTATTCACAAATTCTTTACCCAATTCAACTCTCATTTACCTTTCGGTTCATATTTCATACCACAACACTCATAGTTCAACAACAACTTTGAATATCCAACAACAACATCAAATAATCACATACAATTTCTCAAATCAACACATGCCAAACAATTTTACACATAAGGGCGATTTCACAAGAATCAAAATTAGCCATACATACCTGGTGATGAGTTTTCTTCCGTTAACTTTCTATTTTATGCTTACCCAAGATGTCCTATTCTTGCCAACCTTGTTCTTGAAGACTCTTACTTCTACTTACTTCTTTTGTTTTACTAAAAATCAAGATCAATAATCATGCATGAGTATAAAATTCCATTTTCCAAAAGCTATTATATGAAAACCTTCCTTTACCCATCTTAAAACTTAAAATTAAAGAAAATAGCTAGGGTTTTTACCTTGAAAATATTGGGGAAGTTGAATCTTTGCCCTAGAATCCTTTGGAATTAAGTGGTTGGAACAATCTTTGAAGATGAAGAACTTCTCTCTCTAAAAACCCTCTCTTCTCTCTCTAATTTTGGTAAAATGATTTGAGAAAATGAGGGTGAAAGGCGTTATATTAAAGAAGAGATCGGGTCAAAATGTTACAAAATCTGGGCCGGGGTCAATTATGCGGTCACTATGCGACCGGAGAATCAACATGCGGTCCGCATAGTGACCGCAGAATGGCTCAAAAAATTACGCAGGTTCTGTTAAGACATGCGGTCACTATGCGGACCGCATGTTGATTCTGCGGTCGCAAAAGTGCACCGCGCAGATTTGACATGCGATCGCATATCGACCGCACTTTTGACACAATTTTGGGCAACTCTCTGGAACGTTTTGCGGCAAGAATGCGGTCCGCATGTCAGGTTTGCGGTCGCATTCTTGACCGCATATTTGACATTTTTTTCGGAAAAATTATTTCTCTACATTTTTGAAACTTAAATCACTACCAAGGGTCCGAACCAAGAATTCTACGCATTCCTAACACATTATTCGGACCATGACACCACATCTACTAGGTTTTATGCACAAAAATTTTACGGGGCCTTACAAAACTTTGCCTTTGCAAAGGCATTGTGTGATTTGGGGGCAAGCATTAATCTTATGCCCTTGGTGACTTATAAGAGGCTAGGCATTGGGAGAGCCAGGCCTACTTCCATGTTATTACAACTTGCTGACATGACGGTTAAGCGTCCATTTGGTATATTAGATGATGTTCTTATCCAGGTGGGGAAGTTCGTGTTTCCCGCCGATTTTGTGATTCTTGACTGCAAGGTGGACGAGGAAATTCCTATAATCTTAGGAAGACCATTCCTAGCCACCGGGAGAGCTTTGATTGATTGTAAGACTGGGGAACTCAAGATGAGGTTGAAAGATGAGGAGATCATATTCAATGTGCAAATCCATGAGGCGCCCTAGTGAGTTCGCGAATTGCTCTCTTATTGACGCGGTTGATGTGATAGTAGAGACAGATGATGCAGAGTTGACCATTGAAGATCCACTCCAGGCATGCCTAATGAACTTAGAAGAGGTAAATGGTGAAAGTCTAGCAGAATGGGTACTATCTCTGGAAGGCAAGGGGTTTTGGGAGAGACAGTTTGAATTTGAGCCTTTACATTTAGAGAAAAGAGAGACCCCTCCTGAAAGGGCATCCATAGAAGAGCCACCAAAGTTGGATCTTAAACCACTACCATCTCATCTCAGGTATGAATTTCTAGGTCCTAACTCCACCTTACTTGTTATTATCTCATCTGGTTTGTTGGATGTGCAGGCTCAAAAGCTTATATAGGTACTAAAAGAATGCACGACTTCCATTGTGTGGGACCATGGCAGACATAAAGGGGATCAGCCCCGCATACTGCATGCATAAGATTCTCCTGGAAGAGGGACACAAACCTTCCAGGGAATATCAAAGAAGGCTGAACCCAAACATGAAGGAAGTGGTGAAGAAAGAGGTAATAAAGTGGCTAGACGGGGGAATCATTTTCCCAATCTCTGATAGTAACTGGGTTAGCCCAGTTCAATGTGTGCCAAAGAAAGGTGGTATGACGGTGGTGAAAAATGAGAAAAACGAATTGATCTCAACAAGAACCGTCACCGGGTGGAGAATATGCATGGACTACAGGAAGCTGAATTTAGCCACCCGCAAGGACCACTTCCCACTTCCCTTCATTGATCAGATGCTTGACAGGTTGGCAGGGTGGTCACACTTTTGCTTCCTGGATGGGTACTCGGGGTACAATCAAATCTCCATAGCCCCCGAGGATAGAGAGAAGACCTCTTTCACATGCCCATATGGCATTTTTGCCTTTAGGAGGATGCCATTCGGACTATGCATTGCACCTGCCACATTCCAAAGGTGCATGATGGCTATATTCACCGACATGGTGGAAGACATTATGGTGTTGTTCATGGATGATTTCTCAGTTGTAGGGAATTCATTCGATGAATGCCTTGTCAATCTGACAAGAGTGCTGAAATGGTGCATGGAGACAAACTTAGTGCTAAACTGGGAGAAGTGCCATTTTATGGTACAAGAAGGTATAGTATTGGGGCACCGGGTTTCGAGCAAAGGTATTGAGGTAGAACAAGCTAATGTTGATGTCATTGCAAAGTTTCCTCCACCAACATCCGTCAAGGCCATTAGAAACTTTCTTGGACATGCCGGTTTTTACCGGCGGTTCATTAAAGACTTCTCCAAAATCTCAAACCCTCTCTATAAGTTATTTGAAAAAGATCACCCCTTTGTTTTTTCTGATGAATCCAGGATTATTTTGAGGAGCTGAAGAAGAAGTTGGTCACAGCACCCATCATCATTGCCCCCAGCTGGGAGCACCATTTGAGCTAATGTGCGATGCAAGTGACTATGCAGTGGGGGCAGTGCTTGGCCAAAGGAAAGACAAGTTGTTGCATCCAATCTACTATGCTAGTAGAACATTGAGTGGAGCATAGCTGAACTACACAGTGACGGAAAAGGAGATGCTTGCGGTCGTGTTTGCATTCGACAAATTCAGGTCCTATCTCATAGGATCCAAGGTAATTGTATACACTAACCATGCAGCTTTAAGGTACTTAATTGATAAAGGGGACTCTAAGCCGCGCCTAATTCGTTAGGTGCTGCTTCTCCAAGAGTTCGACCTTGAAATACGTGATAGAAAGGGCACCGAAAATCAAGTCGATGATCATATGTCACGACTTGAAGAAGCTGAAATTGTCAAAGAGAGTGGAGAAATTCTGGAAACCTTTCCAGACGAGCAGCTGCTCACCACCACTCTCCTTGAAGCACCATGGTATGCATATTATACAAATTACCTGGCCAACGGTATTGTTCCTCACGACCTATCATCGGTCCAGAGGAAAAGATTTTTTCGTGAAAGCCAGCTTTATTATTCGGATGAACCCTATTTGTTTAGGATATGTCTAGATAACATGATCTGGAGATGCGTCCCTGAGATCTAACAATCTTCTGTTTTGCAGGCATGTCATGCTTCAGCATATGGTGGTCACTTTGGAGGAGTGCGAACAGCCGCCAAGATACTTGAGGTCGGTTTCTATTGGCCAACAGTGTTTAAAGATGCACACTTGTGGGTGAAAGGTTGAAATGAATGTCAACGCACCGGTAACATCTCCTGGCGTCATGAGATGCCAATGAACCCAATTTAACAAGTGGAAGTGTTTGACGTCTGGGGAATAGACTTCATGGGGCCCTTTGTCAGCTCATACGGCAATAAGTACATACTTGTTGCGGTAGACTATGTGTCCAAATGGGTGGAAACTGTAGCATTACCCACCAATGATGCTAAGGTGGTGGTGGGATTTTTGAAGAAGAAAATTTTCACACGTTTCAGGACTCCAAGGGAATTGATTAGTGATGGGGGTACACACTTTTACAATCGGGCATTCGAGAAATTGTTGGCCAAATATGATGTGAAACACCGAGTTGCTACTCCATATCACCCGCAGACCAGCGGGCAAGTTGAGGTCTCCAACAGGGAGATAAAGAGCGTATTAAAAAAAATAGTGAACGCCACGAGGACTGACTGGTCCAGGAAGCTCAATAATGCATTATGGGCGTATAGGACAGCATTCAAAACACCAATCAGCATGTCACCATACAAATTGGTGTTTGGGAAAGCTTGTCATCTACCTGTGGAACTAGAGCACAAAGCATGGTGGCCACTGAAATAATTAAATCTCAGTTGGGATGAAGCGGGGAAATCTAGAATGACCGGGTTGCATGAGTTGGAAGAATTCCAGTGTCTGGCAATCGAGAGCACAAGACTATACAAAGAACGGATGAAGCGGATTCACGACCGGATTATCATAGAGCGTAACTTCAAAACTGGGGACAAGGTACTGTTATACAATTCAAGATTACGGTTGTTCTCGGGCAAATTAAAATCAAGGTGGTCAGGCCCTTTTCGGGTAATTGAGGCATTAGATTCGGGCGCTATGGAAATTCAAACCATTGATGGTTCACACACATTCAAAGTAAATGGACATCGGTTGAAACTTTATGTTGGCATGGATGACATCGAGGACAAAGTGGAACTATGGTTAGAGGAACCTCAAAGGTCTAGCGAGCCTTGAAATGCGCTAAATTGAGTCGTGCCGCGACGTTAAATCAGGCTCTACGTGGGAGCCAACCCACAAACTTGTTGTAAGTATACTCATCATAGTTAGTCTATATATATAAAAAAAATTCTACCTGCCCAGCGAAAAAAAATTCAGAGAAGGTGACTGTTCACGGTCGCGGACGAACGGCGGAAAAACACCCTCTCTGAACCTGACTGTTCGCGGTTCATCCGCGACCACGAACAAACCGCGAACGACTGCGGTCAGTTCCGCGGTAGATAGAAAAAAATATTTTTTTTATTTTAATCCCTCCTCCCCCCCCTCTCTTTAATAACCCTAAACACTCAACCCCCCCCCCTATTTCAAAGACTCCAGCCGCCACTCCCCACCCTATTCCCTCTCTCTCTCTCTCTAAAAATCCTCCTCCTTCTCTCTACTCTTTCTTCTCCAAGTTCCCCCTACTCCCTCACGAACTTTCTTCTTCATCAACACTTCCATTCCTTCTAACTAGTAAGTTCATCTTCTACTATTTTTTTTCTTTTCTCTTTTTATAGTTTTTCTCCTTAGTTGGTAGAATTAATTAGTTTAATTGTAAAAAATGTATTATATCTTGCTAGTAGTAGTAGAATCTATATAAATTAGTTTGTTTGTGTAGTATAGTTTTAATATGATTTTTTGTAGCATTGTTGGTATTGTTGGGATTGTTGGTAGAGTTGGGATTGTTGGTAGAGTTGGTGTTGTTGGATCTCCAATATAGTTAATAATATTAATTTTGTTGTTTTGGAGACCCAATGTGATGGGTGATTTAGTTGGTGATTTGGTTGGCCAATGTGGGCAATTGTATGTTGTAGTATTTGGGTGTTGAATTTTTGGGGAGATATTGCCCAACTTGTTAGTTGTTTGTTGTTGTATATAATTGGAGATGGTGTAGGTTTAATTGGGTCATGTTAGATTGCCAAAAGAAATAAGTGTGGGGTGCTTGAGGTGACTTCGTGAATTTGTTAGATAAGTGGTTAAGTGTAGGAGTTATAGGATGATAGCACTAAAGAGAAGATTGTGATAATCCACGGATGGTGAAGTCTGAGTAGCCAACCGATGTTCTAACATTATGCAAAATGTTTGGTGGTTTCTCTTTTGTGCAGGATCATGGCCCCTAAAAGATCAAGGCAGGCAGCAAGCTAGTCTAGGTGACCAACATATGACGAGTCTGGGTTCACATGCAAGGAGGCGGAAGATGACTTCCACGCCAAGGCTACTAAAGCTTGGCTCCAGGAAATTGAAATTGATAGGTTAGCCATTCGGTCTGAAAATCCCGAGATATATGATGAGATCCGCCGCCGAGAAATGGAGTTGCTATTCGATGCACCGGCCCTCGTGAACAAGATGCTGGTTAGGGAGTTTTATGCTAATTCTCCCTACGGGATGGCCAGGACGGTCTTCGTCCGAGGTAAGTACGTCCACGCCCATGTACACTCTATTAGGCAGGCTCTTAGACTGCCAAATTTTACTAGTGACGTGGACTACTACCACGATAGGCCTGGTGTCACCTGGGACATCTTAATTGAGGCCTTATGTGTTGATGGTATCCCTGTCTGGATAAGAAATAAAACACTCCAATCTAACTGTTTCACCCACACCACTAAATGTTGGTTCACAATCATATGTAACCGGCTCTTGCCCTCAAGCAACACCACTGACGTGAACTTTAATAGGGCACTTCTAACATGGTGTTTTATAACTCAGGGGGACGTGGACATTGCCCGCCTGATTAGTGACGAGATGGTACTGAGGGGATCACTCAAAGCCAAGGGTTTCTATTACCCATCTCTCGTTACTACTTTGTGTCTCAGCCATCGGACTCCGGTCCTTGCCACAGATGGTGATCTCCCGCCAAAATCTCCATTCAGAGCTTCTCAAATCCGGGTGGGCCGAGACAATGACCTAATTGACTTGGATGCTGAGGTTGACCCTGTGCCGGTTGCCCGAGCCAGGCATTCCACTAACTCAGTCGGACCTTCTAGGCACGCTCACCATGGAGCGGTCATGTCTAGGTCCAAATCTACTAGACCTATGCTTAGGTCTATGGAGGAGGAGGTTGCGGACTTACGCACCTCCGTAGATGGTTCACACACGTGCTTAGACACGATGTCACAGAGGCAAGCTCGGTCAGAAAACAGATTCATGGCATGGTTCTGAGCACTTGGTCGAGCATGTCACGTCGACCGCTCCACCGTCTCCGACTCCGAGTGAGTCACAAGTAAGTTTTCTCGCCCTTCTGAGCTTTATTCTTGTTATTATGTCATGAGGACATGATATTAAGTGTGGGGGGAAACTTATCTTGTATATGTTGTACGTAGTAGTTGTAGTTGTAAATAATATTAGCTGGCTTGGCCCGATGATGGACACTTGGCGACGGGTTTATTAAGGGTCTAAGTCGGAATAAAAACACACAAAAAATCAGAAAATTTGAAAAACTACAAAAATATGAGTAGAGGACTCTTCCTGATGACGGACTATTTAGGACAAGTACTCTTGAGGGAAGTAGTCCATGTAGGAATTTTTTGTTCTTTTATTTTCTTTTTCTAGGTAGTGTATCACCTCCCTCCTGATTTTTCTTTTGACCACGGTTCTTTTCCAAGATTTTTTATTGAACCGGGTTAGGTAGATTTTTTTTAGGATTAGAGGGCAAAGGTAAACATGTAACCCCAAGTATGCACATTAGCAAAACTTAATTGAACTTGAGAATGTATTATCTAAGCTTGACTGTAGATTCTAAATATGCCTTAAATTGCACAATACAGCTTGCTTGAACATTGATAGGACTTTGTAGATGAATTGGATTCTAAATGAGTTGCATGCTATGTGTGTGTGAGATTTTACCTACATTATATGGTTTACATGATACCTAGAACTTGCCCTATGTGTTTGCAAAGCGAAATAGAAGTTATTTGGTTGAAGAGGGGATAGAGACATTTCTTTGTGTAACCCCATAAATCAATAGACGTGAATTCACCCGTACATAATATCATAGTTAACCCCTTTGAGCTTAAAGCCTATTCATTGATAACCCTTGATTGTTCATAAAAAATCGAAATCATACATTGTTCTACTTTACCTCCTAAAAGCACTTGTGTTGTAATGAATATGCAAAAGTCTAAGTGTGGGGTGAAGGGAAATTGAAAAAGGGGAAATCAAGAATGAATGGTAGAAAATGGTGAACTAGCAAAAATAATGTAAATGCGTTGCAAAGCAATAATAAAAAATAAAAGAAAAAAAAGAGCTATATCAATGTATATATGTAAATTAGAAAGGCCAGTTACGCCAACAAAAGAAAATTGGGGATTAAAAGTAAATAGAGGTGAAAGAATGTTTAAGGAAGACATAAGGAAGAAAACTAAAAGGGAAGTTATGAAAAAGAAAAGAAAAGTGCTTAGGGAGGTTAGCCACTATAACCAAAAGTATCCTACCCGTAGCCAACATTACAACCCTTAAAGACCTCTTGATCTATGATTGAATAACTCGATTAGTGGAGTATTACACTAGGGGCAAGCCTATGGTGTGTCTGTATGCATATGAATGTTCTTTGTTGAGAGTGAGTGAATTTTTCCTATATTTATAAGTTCCATGTTCTAAATTGTTTATGTGTGGGAACTTCTCTCAATAAATTGGGTGAGGGCATGTAACTCAAGAGGAAAATGGTAAATTTGCAAGTCTGTGAAAATAACTAGAGTAAGCAATAATGTGCTGGCATGTGAGTTTACGGTTAGGTAAGTATTATGCATGTCTTAACTTAATCATGAAAGATAGCTTTTGTGACATATTTTGGGGGAAACATTAATAAAATTGGCCTAAAGTGTGATTAAGGTTGCTCGAGGACGAGCAAAGGTTTAAGTGTGGGGTATTGATAATAGGTGAATTTGACTATAATTATGCCCTAAATAATCACACTTTATTGATGAATTGATATTGTTTATGATGACAAAATGCTTTTATTAGTGTTTATTGGTGTGTTATAGGTATACATGAGTCATTGGATACTAAAGGAGCTATTTTGGAGTCACAAAATGGTAAAAAGGCCAAGTGAAGAGTTGAAGAGAAGTTAGCTTGAAAAATTGAAGAAGAAATTCCGGATTACTGTTCATCCGCAGTTCACTCGCGACCGCGGATGAACCGCGGAAAAACATGCTCGCGGAAGCTTACAAGATTCAGAGGGTTGCTCTATTCGCGGTTTGCTCGCGACCGCGAACGAAACTGCGGAAGGCGCCGAAAGTTTTAAGGACAATTTTGTACAAACTCAATTTTTAAGCCCTAAACCCTCTATATAAACCTATAGTTCGCCCAAAAAAGGCAAGCATTGTATTATTACCTACTTTTGCAAGATTATTAGTAAGGGAGAACTCTCTCGACTTATTTCTTTCTTTTATATTGAATCTTTGATTATGAATTCAATTATTATTCTTGTTTCTTTGATTATGAGTAGCTAATTTCTTATCTAAGGTTTTGATGGAACCTATTGGGTAATGAACTTCTCGTTTATGTGATTACAAATTATTAGCTAGATTTCTATTTGTTTAACTTCGTTCTTGTTGTAGTTAATTGGTAGGATCCCCAATTAGCTGTGCCTATTTAGTGTGCATAACTTGGAAAAGAGTGCATATTTAGGTATATTGTTGAAAAACATCACACCTAGGTTATTGGAGGAATCTATAACTTTAGGCGTAAAGACGGGATTAGGAATAACGAAGTCTTGGGTGCAATCTAAAGTGAACTATTCAAATTAAAGCTAGCTAGGGTAGCTTGGGGAGAGTGCACTAGTAAATTATTGTAGTTGCTCGGGAGAGAATTACAGTACAAATAGCATTCATGATTGATAGAATATATTGACAATTTGTATGAGCATATACAGAAGGAATTCCATCAATAGGGGAAATCAATACCTTAGTCTTTCTCCATATTATTTGCCCAATATTCAATTCTTTCTTTGTAGTATTTAATTCTTGCAAAAGTTAGTTGTTAGAAAACCTTTACAAAAATATAGTCAAAGTTTAGGAACTTGATTCAGAAGTGCTCGTGGGTTGTGAAAGTTGCAGTTGGTAGGTTAATTCTCTGTGGGATCGATTCTAGATTTATTTGACCAGGTTATATTGACTACTATTATTACAATGTATTTGTAAAATAATTCTGGAAATATAAATAAATACAAACAAGAATATGCATAAACAGAAATGAAGAAACCAATTCGAGCCCGCTGAATTCACAGTGTTTCCTTAAGGAATTTAATCCCCTCCTAGTACCCAAGGTTATGGATTATTTCCTCCCAGGATAGAACGAATTACACACTGGTGTAGAGGTACTTCAAACCCCAGTGTTTCAGCGAACACAAAGTTCGGTAGCAAATCACACTTACTTTTTGCTTTGTTTGTGTAAGGCCCCGTAAAATTTTTGTGCATAAAACCTAGTAGCTATAGTGTCATGGTCCGAATAATGTGTTTCAAAAATGTAGAGAATTAATTTTTCCGAAAAGTGTCAATTTTGCGGACAAGAATGCGACCGCAAATCTGCTATGCGGACCGCATTCTTACCGCACAGCTTTCCAGAAAGTCTCCCAAAATCATGTTGAAAATGCGGTCAATATGCGATCGCATAATGAATCTGCGGTGCACTTTGAGACCGCAGATCAAGAATGCGGACCGCATATTGGTCGCATTCTGTAATAGAACTTGAGTGAATTTTGAGGCCATTCTGCGGTCACTATGCGGACCGCATGTTGATTCTACGGTCGCAAAGTGCACCGCAGAATTGACCCCAGTCCAGATTTTTGTAACATTTTGACCGGATCTCTTCTTTAATATAACACTTTTCACCCTCATTTTCTCATATCATCTTACCAAAATTAGAGAGAGAAGAGAGGAGTTTTAGAGAGAGAAGTTCTTTATCTTCAAGGATTGTTCCAACCACTTAATTCCAAGGGATCCTAGGGCAAGGATTCAACTTCCCCAATCTTTTCAAGGTAAAAACCCTAACTATTTTCTTTGATTTTCAGTTTTAAATTGGGTAAAGAGAGGTTTGCATATAATAGCTTTTGAAAATAGAATTTTACACTCATGCATGATTATTGAACTTGATTTCTAGTAAAAAAAGAAGTGAGTAGAAGTAAGAGTGTAACGACCCGATCGGTCGTTTTAGAAAATTATGCCCCAATCCCCAATTTAACAGTTCCCCTAAGTTCATTTCTGCTATTGTGGTTTGCCGGGAGAGTCGATTCTGAAATTTGTAGTATTTTGGGACACTTAGTCCCTAAATCAGAGCTTTAAAGTTAGAAAATGGCCCGTAGACGAAACAGTGTTAAGACGACCTCGGAACGGAAATCTGATGGTTCCATTAGCTTCGTTAGGTGATTTTGGGATTGGGAGCACGTTCGGAAAGAATTTTGGAGGTTCGTAGCTCAATTAGGCTTGAAATGCCGAAGTTTGAAATTTTGGCGAATCCGAACGATAGGTGAGATTTTGATCCGGGTGTCGGAATGGAATTCCGACAATTTCTGTAGCTTCGTTATGTGATTTTGGATATGTCCGCAAATTTTCAGGGTCATTCGGACGTCGTTTGGTCGGGTTTTAGATCGAATGTGAAATTCGTAAAGTTTTAAGAAATTTAGGCTCGAATCCGTTGTAAATTGATAATTTTTGTGTTTATGGACGTGTTTGGATGATTGGAACAAGTTTGAATAAGGTTATAGGAAGTGTTGGTGTTTTTGGTTGAGGTCCCGGGGCCTCGGGTGAGTTTCGGGTGGTTTCGGACCATTTCTAGGCCATTTTTCACTGCTGGTTTTTGGCTACAGCAGTGCTCTACGCGATCGCGGGGTATTGGTCGCGATCGCGGCGAGCAAAATCTGAGAAAAAAGCTAATGAACCGCGATCGCGTTGATTGCTTCGCGATCGCGAAGAAGAAAATTCTGTCGCATAGGCCCTACTTTGGAAGATCATATCTTTTTATCTAAAAGGTATTTTGAGGTGATTCAAAAATGAAAGCTGTATCAAATCGTGTCTAGTTTTCAGAAAGATAAAGAAATCAACTTTTGGAAATTTGTAGCAAAAGTTATGTATGTTACACTCTATGCTGTCCGAGAAGGATATCTAAAACACATAAATGGATTTGGAAGCTTGTGTCTCGAAATGATTAGGATTCAGTAAATGATCAACAAATGAAAGTTATAGCCCTATGTGTCTAGTTTCCAGAACATCAAACCATTCATCATTTGGAGTTGTGCGTAAAACGTTATGACCATCTTACTGAAGCCCGTCCGGAGGAACTGGAAGTTGTTCACCGCGATCGCGAGGCATTTCCCGCGATCGCGAAGGGTAATTTTTGGGCCAGAATTTGTTCTCCGCGATCGCGAAGCATTTCCCGCGATCGCAGTGAACAAAATACCTGGACAGAAAGTTTTAAAACATTTCATCCGCGAACCAAACCCATTTTTCCACCATTTTTGGTCATTCTTGAGAGCTTTTGGACGAGAATTGAAGGGGTTTTGACAAGAAGTGATTAGAGGTAAGTCCTATGAACTAAATACATGATTTTATTGAAGAATCATCCTTGAAATTTATGAAAACATAGCAAAATTGTAAGAAATTAGGGCTTGGAGCAAAAACTTTAAATTTGGGATTTGAAGGGCCATTTGTGGTCCGATTTGGGAGATTTTTATATGGTTAGACTCGTGAGAGTACGAGGGTTCTGAAAACGTAAAAATATTTCAATTCTGAGCCGATGGATTCAGGGGTATTTTGGTCATTTCACCCACTTTCGCGCCGTAGCTGTAATTTTATCATTGTAATTAGTTACTTGCGATGTTATTTATACCGTGTAATTGGTTTGACTAGATTCGGGTCACTCGGAGTCGGATATTCGCGGCAAGAGGGTTGTCTCTTAGCGGTTTTGTACCGGAATCGAGGTAAGTGGCTTGTCTAACCTCGTGTAGGGGAACCTTTACCCCTAGGATATTATGTGATAGTTTAAATGCCTTGTACGCGAGGTGACGGGCGTGTACATACGCTGGTTGTTGTAACTCACTTTACTTGAATTGTTCAATTCGTGATATTCCCTGTTCTTAATTTATTAAATTGTGACATTTACCTGGTATTCGTTAGGGAAGCATGATTAGGTAGGATTTATCTGTCTAATTTCCTAATTGTCCTACTTGAACTTCTTGATAATTGTTGGCACTAGTCCTCGGTGAAGTTGTAGTTAAGCATATTATATTTTCCGTGTGCGTTTTCTTTAATTGTTGTGTTGGTGGATTGCGGGTTCAATTCCCGGAGATCCCAGGGCTGTGGGTTCGATTCCCAGAGACCCGGAGTGATATTGTTGTGGACTGCGGGTTCGATTCCCGGAGATCCTGAGTTATTGAGATATGGACTGCGGGTTCGATTCCCGGAGATCCTGAGATTTATTGAGATGTGGACTGCGGGTTCGATTCCCGGAGATCCTGAGATTTACTGAGACATGGGTTGCGGGTTCGATTCCCGGAGACCCATGGGTACTGTCAATGGGACTGTGGGTTCAATTCCCACAGGTCCTGGACTTGTTTTATTGAGTTGGTTACTTGTTGTTAGCCTAATTATAGACGGTTGCAGTAATCATTTTATTGTTGCTATTTCGGGATTTTTATCATTTAAACTGCTTATTATTGTTATTTCCATCATATTATTGTTTTTCTCAGTAGGGCCCTGACCTTCCTCGTCACTACTCCATCGAGGTTAGGCTTGGCACTTACTGAGTACCGCCGTGGTGTACTCATGCTACTCTTCTGCACACTTTTGTTGTGCAGATCCAGGTACATCAGGACAGGCCCATACCAGGTGATTCAGCAGCGCTTTGGGAGACCTCGAGGTATGATCTGCTACGTCCGCGGATCCGGAGGTCTTCCTTCTATTCTAGTGCTAGTAGATGTTTTTTTTTCTTCCTTCATTCCGTTGTTAGATACTCTTTATACATAGAGCTACAGTTGTATGTACTCTTTTTTTGTCTGTGTTACCCGTGGGATTCCTGGTCTTGGTAGTGTTTTATACAGTGTATTTGACGGGTGTATGTGCCAAGTGGCACGGATTACATTCCTTTTATCTCATTTCCCATTAATTCTTATTAAATATGCATAAACTTGTATATTCCGCAATGTGTTAGGCTTACCTAGTCGTTGAGATTGGGTGCCATCACGACATATTCACGATTGGTCAACTAGGGTCGTGACAAGTTGGTATCAGAGCTCTAGGTTCATAGGAGTCACGGGACACAGACCGGTTACTTAGAGTCTCGCTGATCGATATGGAGACGTCTGTATTTATCTACGAGGGGCTATGTAATTGTTTAGGAAACTCTTCATTTCTTTTGGATTCCTTGTCGTGCGATATTTTTGACATCAAAAATCTAAACTACTGCTTTCTATTCTCTCACAGATGGTGAGGACACGATCTACTCGCGATGATCAGGTACCCGCGCCCCCTGTTGCCGCCGTCGGAGGCCGGGGCCGAGGTAGAGGACGAGGACGCGCCTGAGGTGCAGCCACAGCACCCGCGCGTGCTGCTGCTGAGGTGCCACAGGTAGACCAGGTTGGAGCAGGCACCTGGTACACCGACTACAGCTGCTACTACTCCAGCACTACAGGAGACCCTAGCCCAGTTCATGAGCATGTATACTACTTTAGATCTGGCAGGGTTACTTCCTCTCACTGCAGCTACATCTCAAACCGGGGGAGGGGCCCAGGCTCTCGCATCCGCCACACCTGAGCAGTGAGTGCCCGTCGGGCAGGTTCCAAAGATTATTACTATGCCTTCTGCCACCCCAGTATAGCCTGGCGGTGGGCCAGCTGCCTCCGATGACGAGCAACGTAGATTAGAGAGGTTCAAGAAATATGATCCTCCGATGTTCAGCGGGTTGGCTACAGATGATGCATTGGGCTTTCTGGAGGAGTGTCATTGTATTCTTCGTACCATGGGGATAGTGGAGACCAGCGGGGTTTCCTTCACTACTTTTCAGCTTCATGGGGCCGCTTATGATTGGTGGCGCACGTATGAGTTGGATAGTCCAGAGGAGACTGCTTTATTGACCTGGGCGCAGTTTTCAGATCTATTTTTGAGGGAGTTTGTTCCACAGAGCCTTAGGGATTCTTGGCGCTCGGAGTTTGAGCGGTTGCGACAGGGCTCCATGTCAGTATCGGAGTATGCTATTAGTTTCACCCGTCTAGCCAGGCATGCACCGGCTTTGGTAGCCACGGTCCGGGAGAGAGTGCGGAGGTTTATTGGGGGCCTTATTCCATTGATCTCGTCCAGCATGGCTAGAGAGCTGGAGACAGATGTACCATATCAGCAGGCGGTGAGTATTGCCAGGTGGATCGAGAGTATTCTCCCTAGAGAGCGAGGAGAGAGGGAGGCCAAGAGGTCTCGTGAGTTGGGTCACTTCTCTGGTGCCCGTACATCAGCAGCCGGTCATTTTGGCAGGGGTTATTCCAGTCACCCAGTTCAATCAGCATTGCTAGCAGCTGGTGGTACTCCAGCTCTTCCAGTACCTCAGAAGCCTTATTATGCTCCACAAGTTTCCAGTGCGCCTCATGCGCGGGGTACCTCCAAGGGTCAGTCCAGTGGGGCGAGGCCGGTCAGTCACAGCCACCGCATCCTCCCAGAGCTTGTTTTGAGTGCAGGGATACTCACCATCTGGTTAGGGAGTGCCCCAGGCGTAGGAGAGGAGCACCTTCATAGACTTCGCAGTCTCAG
>JASVEL010001047.1:0-55926 GCA_032618575.1 Nicotiana noctiflora
GGTCGACTCTGATAGAGTCACCATTGGCGTAGCCACATAAATGGAATATCCAGAGCTAGCTGCGCACGACCAAATACGGTGCGAAGTTGGAAGACACATAGGAATATGTAGATCCGGGGTCAAATAATACTGAAGCACCTCTGCCACACACGAGAATAGTACCTGTAATCACGACATCTGATGCCTCTGCCTCTGGCCTGGCTGGTAAAGCATAGAATCGGGGATCTGCACCTCCCCTCCGAGCTGCGTCTCTAGGACGACCATCAACTGGCTGACCTCTACCTCTGGCTGGACGGTCTCCACCTCTGCGGTCTCGACCTCCACCTCTATAATCTCTACCCCCGCCTCTGGCTGGCTGGGCAGGCTGAGGGTCAGCTGGGGCCTGAATCATAGGACGAGGACCTCGCTGCTGAGAGTTGCCCGCTGCTATAGGGCAATTCCTGATAAAATGACCTGGGTCACCACAACCGTAGCAGCTCTTAGACTGATAGGGCTGCTGGCCCTGACGACCCGAATGGCCTCCACGAACACTCTGAAGCGGCTGAGCATTAATAGGAGACTGGTCTGAATAATGCCCCCGAGAACCACGATCACCTGGTCCACCCTGTGAAGCCTGAAGGGCGGAATGAAAAGGCCTGGAGGACTGGCCTCTATCAAAGGATTCTCTGCTACCAGAGGAAGAAGCACCAAACCTACCCGAATGACGAGGCCTCTTATCCGAAGAATAACCGCCTCCTCTAGCGAGAGCCATCTCAACTCTGCGTGCTGCATTAGCTGCCTCCTGAAATGATATGTCACTCCCCACGCCCATAGCCATCCGGAGTCTAATCGGATGATTAAGCCCATCTATAAACTTGCGGACCCTCTCCCGCTCAGTGGGAAGTATCACCATTGCATGACGAGCCAAGTCGATAAATCTCGTCTCATACTGTGTAACTGTCATAGTGCCCTGATGGAGGCGCTCAAACTGCCTCCGAAGTACATCCCGCGAGTAGCAGGGAGAAACTTCTCCATAAATAGTTCCGTAATCTGGTCCCATGATAAAGCTGGGGACCCTGCTGGTCGAGTCAGGCAATAATCTCTCCACCAAGTCTTGGCGGATCCTGCAAGCCTGAAGGTACAGAAGTCAACTCCGTTTGTCTCCACGATCCCCATATTCTTGAGAATCTCATGGCAACTGAATAAGAAGTCCTGAGGATCCTCTGATGCGGCTCCGCTGAATGTAGTGGTAAATAGCTTGGAGAACCGATCAAGCCTCCATGACGAATCGAAGTCATGGCCGCTCCGTCACTGGCATGGTAGCCGTGGTACTGATCGAGTGGCCACAGTGGCTGGATTACTGGTGCACGAGGGCTGAGGAGCTACCGGCTCGGAGTATGAGCAATAGGAGTCCGGGCCCTCCTCCGGCTGAGAAGTGGTGGGGCAAGCGATAATAAACCTCGTTCGGCAATCGTTGTCCGTGAATCCCGCTATTCGACCAAAGCATCACGGAGATCCGGGGTAAACAAGGCCTCTCCTGGGACCTGAGCTGGGCCCACTGGAGCCGCTGGAACCGGAACCTCCTCGTCAATCTCAATATGAGGCTCCACCTCGGGAGTAGCGGACGGGGGCTGAGCTCTACCCCTACCGCGGCCTCTGTACGGCCTTGGCCCCTGCCCTCGCGAGAGGAGCTGCCGGGGCTCGGGCTGCTGGTCGGCGGACGAAGAAGCGCGTGTCCTCGCCATCTGCGAAAGGACGAATAGAAATCCAATCGGTAATTGAGGAACAAGTCGCACGACAAGAAAGAACAAATGAGGGACTCTTTCCTAACTCAATAGACTTCTGGAGGACAAGTACGGACGTCTCCGTACCTACCTCTCAAACTCTACTAAGCTTGTTCGTGAGTGGTGAGACCTATGTAACCTAGAGCTCGATACCAACTTGTCACGACCCGGATTTTCCCCAACATCGGGATCGTGATGGCGCCTACTCGTGGTAGCTAGGCAAGCCACTGTATTCATACTATCCTGTTTTTAACACAATTTTAATTAAATAAATGCGGAATGTTTAATCAAAATGGAAATAACAATTCACAAGGTGAAAATCATACTAAAATCCTCTACCCAAGACGTGGAGTCACCAACTCACAAACTACTATGGAATACTACACATAAAAGTCTGAAGGAAATATAACATAATTCTGTTTGTCTCGGAACAAAGAGACTACAGCTAATAACATAAATAAAGAAAGAGACGCGGGGCCTGCGGACGTCTGCAAGCTACCTCGGTCTCAAATATGATCAACTCCCACGCAATCGATTTACTGCTGCTGCTCCTGATCGTAACCTGGACTGTGCAAAAACGCACAGAAGTGTAGTATCAGCACAACCGACCCCATGTGCTGGTAAGTGCCTGGCCTATCCCGGCGAAGTAGTGACAAGCCTAGGACCAGACACCCACATAAACCTGTGCAATTCAATATATATATACGTGTACCACAAAATAACAAGAAATAATCAAGTATTAACACCATAAGGAATACCTTAAAGAATTCAACAATTTATCACAGTTAATAATTTCACAAGGAAAAACAAAGTATAATGTAAACACAAGTAATATCACTTCAATAAATAGCAAGCAATTGCACGGCATCACCCTTCGTGCTTTTACTCTCATCCTCACATCCATAGTACGGCATGATCCTTCGTACATGGTTCAATAACAGGGCACGGCATGATCCTTCGTGCATAATCAATAATAGGGCACGACATGATCCTTCGTGCATAATCAATAATAGGGCACGGCATGATCCTTCGTGCATAATCAATAATAGGGCACGGCATTAACCTTCGTGCATAAATAAATAAACATGGCACGGCATCACCCTTCGTGCATTATCTCTCTTCCTCACCCAAATAACAATCACGGTTAAGGGCAAAGGAAGAAACAGTAATTCATAAACCGTCCCATCAAGGGTAATCAATAATTTTCTTCACAACAAGTCCCAACAAGGGAGAACAATAACAATTCACCTGTAATATATCTCAAAATATCATTTTCCAACGACTCACGGTCATACTAGACGCCGGTGTATGGATGCTCGTCACCACAGCCCATACACCGCACTCGATCACATAACACATAACACATAATCCTATTCCCTCAAGCTAGGATAGAACAAACACTTACCTCGAATGCTTATGAACAATTCAATCAGTGGAAATGTCTTTTTCTTTCAACTTGGCTCCAATCCAACCGTATCTATACACAATTGATTTAATATCATCAATTCTACTCAACAAACTAATTCTTAAGACCAAATACAACTTTTACAACATTATGCCCGGAATAGTGAATTTCAACCCCGGGCCCACATGGTCGGAACTCGGGGTTAGGACCAAAATCCGGTTACCCATCCCCCCACGAGTTCATATATATAATTTGTTTCAAAATCGGACCTCAATTCGAGGTCCAATTCCCTAATTTATGAAAAAACCTATTTTCTAACAAAAACAAGAATTTTACCATGAAAATCTTTGATTTCTTATGAAAAACATGTTTAATGATGTTAGGAATTGAAAGAATTAAGTAAAAAGTGACTTACAATCGTTTTGATGAAGAAGAAATCCTTGAAGAATCGCAAATGGGTGTTTTGGTTTTGTAAAATGTGAAGAAATGGCTGAAATTCGTGTTTTTCAGGTCTCTGTGTTCGCATTTGCGAACATGGGTTCGCAATTGCGAACCCCGACCAATTTCTGGAGTTTGAAAAATAAGCCAAGGCTGGGAAGTTCGCATTTGCGAACATAAGTTCGCATTTGCGACACTGGCAGTCTTCGCATTTGCGAACCAATGTTCGCATTTGCGAACACACGCTGTATAAGGCAGTATGGGAAATGTTCGCATTTGTGAACATAGGCAGCATTGGGGACCTTCGCAAATGCGAACACTTGTTCGCATTTGCGAACAAGGCTGGCTTCGCATTTGCGATCAAGGTTCGCATTTGCGAGCCTTGCCTTACAGTGTCCCCTTCGCAATTGCGAGAAATTCTTCGCAATTGCGAAGCCAACAGCTGGGTGAAAAAAACCAGCAGTTCAAAATTCAGAATTTCATCCAACGGCCTATCAAATCTTTACCCGAGCCCCCCGGGCTCCAAACCAAACATGTACACAACCTCAAAAACACATTATGGACTTGTTCGTGCGATCATATCGCCAATATCACTGCGTTTTAATCAAAACAAGCCTCAAACTCATGATTTTCATACTTTTGATTTTCAAAACTTCTTAACTTGGAACTCAAGGTCCAAAACATCTCAAACGACATCCGAATGTCACCAAACTTTACAGAAATCACATATATAATATTTAAGACTTGTACCGGGCGTCGGAACCAAAATACGAGCCCGATACCAAGGTCAATTAATTTATTTCCTTTAATAATTACATCAAAAACAATTTCACATAAAAATTCATAAGTTGGGCTCTAGGCCTCAGAATTCGACTCCGGACACATGTCCAAGTCCCATATTTCCCTACGGACCTCTCGGGACCATCCAATCTCGGGTCCGGATCCGTTTACCAAAAATGTTGACCGAAGTCAACCATATCAATATTAATATCATTTTTATCCAAATTTCTCATAGAATTCATATTTTCTATCACAAAATCTTTCCGGCTACATGCTCGGATTGTGAACGTAAATCGAGGCAACATAGAATGAGGTTTTCAAGGCCTCAGAAGCTCGAAATGATTAATTAAATAAGTGATGACCCTTTGGGTCGTCACAAACTGTTATCCCAATTTCTCGGTTGACATCCATGACCCTAACGTCATGGACACTTTGACACTTAATGTCAAAACCAAGAACATGAATAGTAAGATAGACACTAGAGAAATAGCTATAATATACCGCGTATATTATAAGCTTATGAAAACCACTATAGCCCCGAAGGCTATAACGGCTAGTGCCAAAGGTTTTACTATGCTCATGGAAGCAAACCAAGAGCAAGGAACTACTTTTGTTCCTAGACTTTTGAAATGGAGTGATATCTTATCTGATGAAGAATGGAAGTTTGATTCCATAACAAATCCAACTCCACCTCAACCCGAAAGATCTCAAATCGACGGGGTTATTCAATTTCCAGATGGATCTATTAACCTTAAGTTCTTAAGATCCAACTCTATTAATCAAGGTTCTTCAAGCAGACGACTATCGTCAGCTAGACCCTCTTCTTCTCACAACCGAGAAGAAAATGAACACAGAACAAATATCGAACCATGGAAATTTCATGGTGTTGACTTTTCCAACACTATTCCCAAGGTTTATTATGAGGACTCTGGAAGTCCTACTCCTAGCGATATGAAACCTGATAAACCTAGGAATTCCATAGGTGTTTTAACCTCTGACAAAGACTTTCTTCCAAATGAAGATCTTCTTAACACTTGGTGGGATCTCCTTGAGCATAAAACCAAAGTAGATTTGTATAAAGCCACTTACCCTAGGCATATCAAATCCAGACTTCTTCATGATAGTCGAAACAGATGCCTCTGAACTTGGTTATGGAGGTATATTGAAACAAAGAAGGGATTCTAAGAGTCCCGAACAATTAGTTAGATTCACCTCTGGAGTCTGGAACTCCGCTCAAACTAATTACAGCACTGTTAAGAAGGAAGTCCATGCAATAGTTCTTTGCATTACAAAGTTTCAGGATGACCTTATTAACAAAGAATTTCTGATTAGAGTAGATTGTAAATCTGCTAAAGATATCCTGCAAAAGGATGTTAAAAATCTTGTCTCTAAACAAATATTTGCTAGATGGCAAGCTTTATTATCAAGTTTTTATTTCACAATTGAATATCTTAAGGGAGAAGATAATTCTCTCCCAGATTTTCTAACACGAGAATTTTTGTAGGAAAAACAATGAGAGGAGCTCGCCAAGGAGCAAGACCCTCAGGAAGCAGGCCCACAACAAGTGGTCCAACAAAAACTCCTTCTCCAGGCCCATTTGCTATAAGGCCTGAATTAAGCCTTTTACCAATAAGGCCAGAATTAGGACAGAATCGCTATTCTGCCCTAGCCCAATTACCACCAACTGGGCCAATCGCATTCCCAATGCTACATTCGAGTAGATCTTCTAAAAAACCCTTCCAAAAGGAGCCCGAACCCAGTTCGACTTCTCCCTCGGGAAAACTTAGATTTTCCCACAAACTCACCAGTGATTCCTACGCCATGAAAACTTCAGAGAGCTTTGCTCAAGCAGTGTCTCCAGCTGCTACTCCTTTACAAAAATTTGTTAAGGAAAAATTTAACTTTATTTCTTTACAAAGCTCTCCAGTCTTTGCTCTAGACAAAGACTATGAAAACTTTGAGATAAAATATCTCTTAAAAACTTTTTTAGTGAAAGAAATTACGTAGATACCGATAATGCCTTGAAAACTAGAAAGTTTTTTGAATTTATTCTAATGGACACAGGTTCTATAGAAATAGAACATGAATTAAGTGATAAATCAGATCCAGAGAGCATAGCCTACTCTAAGCTCACAATTAAGAAAATCCTTTCTCCTTTTGATTGGAAAGTAGATCACCTGTCAACTCCCATCCATCTTTCGAGGAAATTTAACCCTCAAACATACAATTGGTATGATTACCGTAATGCCTGGTTTAACTTCATATTCTTACGACCAACCACTCATACATGGTTCGTAAAGTATAGCTCAGAAGTCTCAACTTCTGTTATTCCGAGATGGTTCTACGAATGGTGGAGCTGCTTCGGAAGAAACCAGAGAATCCTACCTAAAACCTTTTTAATAGTGTTGTAATTAGTTTGAGCGGAGTTCCAGAATCCAGAGGTGAATCTAACTAATTGTTCGGGACTCTTAGAATCCCTTATTTGTTTCAATATACCTCCATAACCAAGTTCAGAGGCATCTGTTTCGACTATCATGAAGAAGTCTTGATTTGATATGCCTAGACATGGTAAATTCTTAACCAGTCTTTTGACTTCTAAGACCGCATTAGTTTGATAATCTCCCCATGGAACATGGATCTTTTTAAGCTTATCGTATAAAGTCTTACAGATTTGTCGGATTTTAGGAATAAAATCCGCAACATAATTGAGACTTCCTAAGAATCTCTGTAATTGAGTTTTGTTGGTAATGACATGTGACGACCCAAAGGGTCATCACTTATTTTATTAATCATTTCGAGCTTCTGAGGCATTGGAAACCTCATTCTATGTGCCTCGATTTACGTGCACAATCCGAGCATGTAGCCGGAAAGATTTTGTGATAAACAAAATATGAATTCTATGAGAAATGTGGATAAAATGATATTAATATTGATATGGTTGACTTCGGTCAACATTTTTGGTAAACGGACCCGGACCCGAGAGTGGATGGTCCCGAAAGGTCTGTAGGAAAATATGGGACTTGGACATGCGTTCGGAGTCGAATTATGAGGCCTAGAACCCAAGTTATGAATTTTTCTGTGAAATTGTTTTTGATGTAATTGTTAAAGGAAAATGAATTAATTGACCTTGGTATCGGGCTCGTATTTTGGTTCCGACGACCGGTACAAGTCTTGAATATTATATATGTGTTTTCTGCAAAGTTTGGTGACATTCGGATGTCGTTTGATATGTTTTGGACCCTTGAGTTCCATGTTTGAAAGTTTTGAAAACCAAAAGTATGAAAATCATGAACTTGAGGCTTGATTTGATGAAAACGATGTGATATTGGCAATGTGATCGCACGAACAAGTTCATAATGTGTTTTTGATGTTGTGTACATATATAGTTTGGAGCCCGGGGGGGCTCGGGTAAAGATTTGATAGGCCGTTGGATTAAATTCTGAATTTTTGCACTTCTGGTTTTTCACCCAGCTGTTGGCTTCGCAATTGCGAAGCATTTCTCGCAATTGCGAAGGTGGCAGATCAAGGCAGGGTTCGCAAATGCGAAGGGTGCCCAGGACCGTTTGGGTTCGCAAATGCGAACCGAACCTCGCAAATGCGAGGCCTCAGTGTAAAGGCATTCTTCGCAAATGCGAAGCATTCTTCGCAAATGCGAAGTCCCCTCAGCCCAGCCTTGTTCGCAAATGCGAACAAATGTTCGCTAATGCGAAGGCCCCAAAATTGCCTTGGCTTCGCAATTGCGAACAAAAGTTCGCAAATGCGAACTTCTTAGCCTTAGCTTATTTTTCAAACTCCAGAAATTGGTCGGGGTTCGCAATTGCGAACCCATGTTCGCAAATGCGAACACAGAGACCTGTAAATCACGATTTCCAACTTCATTCTTCACATTTCACAACCCAAAAACACCCATTTGTGGCGATTCTTCATGAACTCCCTATTCTTCAAAGTAATTGTAAGTCACTTTTTACTTAATTCTTTCAATTCCTAACATCATTAAACATGTTTTTCAATAGAAATCAAAGGTTTTCATGGTAGAATTTCTTGTTTTTGGTAGAATATAGGGTTTTTCAGAAATTGGGAAATTGGATCTCGAATTGAGGTCCGATTTTGAAACAAATCATATACTTGAACTTGTGAGGGGATGGGTAACCGGATTTTGGTCTGAACCCCGAGTTCCGACCATGTGGGCCCGGGGTCGAAATTCACTCTTCCGGGCAGAATGTTGTAAAAGTTGTAATTGGCCTTATGAATTAGTTTGTTAAGTAGTATTGATGATATTAAATCAATTGTGTATAGATACGATTGGATTGGAGCCAAATTTGAAAGGAAAAGGCATTGCCACAGATTGAATTGTTCATAAACATTCGAGGTAAGTGTTTGTTCTATCCTAGCTTGAGGGAATAGGATTATGTGCTATGTGTTATATGATCGAGTGCGGTGTATGGGCTGTGGTGACGAGCATCCATTCTCTGGCGTCTAGTATGACCGGGAGTCGTTGTTAATACTTGTTGTGGGACATATTTGAATATGAATTGTTGAACCCTTGCCGGGTTGTAGAAGTGTTATTGTTCTCCCTTGTTGAGACTTGTTGTGAAGATGATTGTTGATTGCCCTTGTTGGGACGATTTATGATTTACTGTTTCATTCTTTGCCCTTAACTGTGTTTGTTATTTGGGTGAGGAAGAGTGATATTGCACGAAGGGTGATGTCGTGCCTTGATTTATTATTTATGCACGAAGGTTAATGTCGTGCCTTGTTATTGATTATGCACGAATGTTAATGCCGTGCCATGTTTTATTGATTTTGCACGAAGGTTAATGCCGTGCCATGTTTTATTGATTATGCACGAAGGATCATGCCGTGCCTTGTTATTGAACCATGTACGAAGGATCATGCCGTACCATGGATGTGAGGATGAGAGTAAAAGTACTAAGGGTGATGTTGTGCACTTTATTTGCTTACTTTAATTGCTTACTTTATTTGCTTACTTTAATTGCTCACTTTATTTGCTTACTTTAATTGCTTACTTTATTTGCTTACTTTATTTGCTTATTTGGTGAGGATGAGAGTAAAAGTACGAAGGGTGATGCCGTACACTTTATTTGCTTATTTGGTGAGGATGAGAGTAAAAGCACGAAGGGTGATGCCGTGCAACTACTTGCTATTCCTTGACTTGATATTACTTGTGTTTCCATTATACTTTGTTTTCCTTGTGAACTTATTAACTGTTGTTAATTGTTGAGTTCTTTTGAGATATTCCTTATTGCGCTATTACTTGGTTATTTCTCGTTATTTTGTGGCATACAGATAAATGGAACTGCACAGGTTTATGTAGGTGTCTGGTCCTAGGTTTGTCACTACTTTGCCGGGATAGGCCAGGAACTTACCAGCACATGGGGTCGGTTGTGCTGATACTGCACTTTTGTGCGTTTTTGCACAGGTCCAGGTTTCGATCAGGAGCAGCAGTAGTAAATCTTTTGCGTGGAAGTTGAACACTTTGAGACCGAGGTAGCTTGCAGGCGTCCGCAGGCCCGACGTCTCTTCTTTTACTTATGTTATTAGCTGTAGTCTCTTTGTTCCGAGACAAACAGATTATGTTATATTTCTTTCAGACCTTTATGTGTAGTATTCAGTAGTAGTTTGTGAGTTGGTGACTCCACGTCTTGGGTAGAGGATTTCAGTATGGTTTTGCCTTGAAACTACTTAATACTAGTTCGATAAAGTCTTTCGCACTTATTTAATTAAGGTTATGGTTTTGTTGATAAATTAATTATGAAATTTTATTAATTAAAAACAGGATAGTATGAATACAGTGGCTTGCCTAGCTACCACGAGTAGGCGCCATCGATCCGGAAGTTGGGGAAAAATCCGGGTCGTGACAAGTTGGTATCAGAGCTCTAGGTTACATAGGTCTCACCACTCACGAATAAGCTTAGTAGAGTTTGAGAGGTAGGTACAGAGACGTCTGTACTTGTCCTCCAGAGTCTATTGAGTTAGGAACAAGTCTCTCATTTGTTCTTTCTTGTCGTGCGACTTGTTCCTCAATTACTGATTGAACTTTTATTCTGTCCTTTCGCAGATGGTAAGGACACGCGGTTCTTCATCCGCTGACCAGCAGCCCGAGCCTCAGGCAGCTCCCGTGAGGGGCAGGGGCCGAGGCTGTATCAGAGGCCGTGGCAGGGGTAGAGCTCAGCCCCTGGCAGCTACTCCAGAGGTGGAGCCTCATATTGAGATTGACGAGGAGGTCCAGTCCCAACAGCTCCAGTGGGCCCAGCTCAAGTCCCAGGAGAGGCTTTATTTACCCCGGATCTTCGGGAGGCTCTCGTTAGGATAGCGGGATTTATGGAAAGCGTTGCCAGAGCAAGTTTATTATCAGTTGCACCAGCCACTTCTCAGGCTAGAGGAGGGGCCCAGACTCCTATTGCTCGTACTCCGGAGCCAGTGGCTCCTCAGCCTCAGGCACCAGTGGTTCAGCCAGCTGTGGCCACCCAGTTAGGTACCACGACTCATGCCAGAGATGGAGCGGCCATGACTTCTGATTCTTTATGGAGACTTGATCGGTTCTCCAAACTGTTTACCACTACTTTCAGCGGTACCACATCAGAGGATCCTCAGGATTTCCTATTCAGTTGCCATGAGATTCTCAAGACTATGGGGATCGTGGAGTCCAATGGGGTTGACTTCTGTACATTCAGGCTTTCAGGATCCGCTAAGACTTGGTGGAGGGATTATTGCTTGACTCGACCGGCAGGGTCCCCAGCTTTATCATGGGATCAGTTTGCAGAGCTATTTCTGGAGAAGTTTCTCCCTGCTACTCAGCGGGATGCACTTCGGAGGCAGTTTGAGCGCCTCTATCAAGGCACTATGACGGTCACTCAGTATGAGACGAGATTTGTTGATTTGGCTCGTCATGCAGTGGTGATACTTCCCACAGAGCGGGAGAGGGTCCGCAGGTTTATAGATGGGCTTAATCGGCCAATTAGACTCCAGATGGCTATGGGCGTGGGGAGTGACATATCATTTCAGGAGGCAGCTAATGCAGCACGCAGAGTTGAGATGGCTCTTGCTCGGGGAGGCGGTTATTCTTCAGACAAGAGGCCTCGTCATTCAGGCAGGTTTAGTGGTTCTTCTTCTGGTGGCAGAGAATCCTTTGACAGAGGCCAGTCTTCCAGGCCTTTCCATTCCGCCCTTCAGGCTTCACAGGGTGGACCAGGTGATCGTGGGTTTCGTGGGCATTATTTGGATCAGCCTCCTATTAATGCTCAGCCTCTTCAGAGTGTTCGTGGAGGCCATTCAGGTTGTCAGGGCTAGCAGCACTATCAGTCTAAGAGTTACTACGGTTGTGGTGACCCAGGTCATTTTATCAGGAACTGCCCTCGAGCAACGGGCAACTCTCAGCAGCGGGGTCCTCGTCCTATGATTCAGGCCCCAGCTGACCCTCAGCCTGCCCAGCCAGCCAGAGGCGGGGGTAGAGATTATAGAGGTGGAGGTCGAGACCGTAGAGGTGGAGACCGTCCGGCCAGAGGTAGAGGTCAGCCAGTTGATGGTCGTCCTAGAGACGCAGCTCAGAGGGGAGGTGCAGATCCCCGATTCTATGCTTTACCAGCCAGGCCAGAGGTAGAGGCATCAGATATCGTGATTACAGGTACCATTCTTGTGTGTGGCAGAGGTGCTTCAGTTTTATTTAACCCTGGATCTACATATTCATATGTGTCTTCCTACTTTGCACCGTATTTGGCCGTGCCCAGCTATGCTCTGGATATTCCAGTTTATGTGTCTACACCGGTGGGTGACTCCATTATAGTCGACCGAGTGCATCGTTCGTGTGTAGTTATATTTGGGGGTCTTGAGACCCGTGTTGATCTGTTGCTTTTGGATATGGTGGATTTTGATGTCATATTGGGGATGGACTGGTTGTCCCCATACCATGCTATTCTAGATTGTCATGCTAAGACCGTGACCTTGGCCTTGCCAGAATCACCCCGACTAGAGTGGAAAGGTACCTCAAGCCACTCCGTTCGCACTGTTATTTCCTATCTTAAGGCTCGACGCATGGTCGAGAAGGGGTGTCTAGCTTATCTAGCTTATGTTCGTGATTCCAGCGCAGAGGTTCCTTCCATTGAGTCAGTCCCTATTGCACGGGAGTTTTCTGAGGTTTTTCCTTCGGACCTGCCGGGCATGCCACCTGACAGGGATATTGATTTCTGTATTGATCTGGCACCGGGCACTCAGCCCATCTCTATTCCACCCTATCGTATGGCCCCGCCGGAATTAAAAGAGTTGAAAGATCAGTTACAAGACCTTCTTGAGAAAGGCTTTATCAGGCCCAGTGTTTCCCCTTGGGGAGCACCTGTATTATTTGTAAACAAGAAAGATGGCTCGATGCGGATGTGTATTGATTACCGGCAATTGAACAAAGTGACAATAAAGAATAAGTATCCACTGCCGAGGATTGATGATTTATTTGACCAGCTCCACGGAGCGAGGGTATTCTCAAAGATAGACTTGAGGTCAGGCTACCATCAGCTGAAGATCAGGGCGGCCCACATTCCTAAGACAACCTTTCGCACTAGATATGGGCATTATGAGTTCTGGGTCATGTCCTTCGGGTTGACCAATGCCCCAGCAGCATTCATGGAGTTGATGAATCGGGTATTCAGACCTTACTTAGATCTGTTCGTGATAGTCTTTATAGATGACATCCTGGTGTACTCCCGCAGCCAGGAAGAGCACGAGCAGCACCTCAGAGTGGTTCTTCAGACTCTGAAAGATAACCAACTATATGCCAAATTTTCTAAATGTGAGTTATGGCTGAGTTCGGTAGCATTTCTGGGTCACATTGTATCAGTGGAAGGTATTCAGGTAGACCCAAAGAAGATTGAGGCGCAGTCCAGAATTGGCCTCGACCAGCTTCAGTGATTGAGATCCGGAGTTTCTTGGGATTAGGAGGTTACTACCGTCGATTTGTAGAGGGGTTTTCTTCTATTGCAGCCCCGATGACCAGGTTGACCCAGAAGGGTGTCCAGTTCCAGTGGTCAGAGGAGTGTGAGGCGAGCTTTCAGAAGCTCAAGACAGCCTTGACCACCGCGCCGGTGTTGATACTACCTACGGGTGCAGGGCCTTATATAGTTTATTGTGACGCATCTCGTACAGGGCTTGGAGCGGTATTGATGCAGGATGGTAAGGTTATTGCTTATGCTTCGAGGCAGTTAAAAATACATGAGAAGAATTATCAGTTCATGATCTTGAGTTAGTAGCTGTGGTTCATGCCTTGAAGATCTGGAGGCATTATCTATATGGTGTGACGTGTGAGGTACACACTGATCACAAAAGTCTACAGTACTTATTCAAGCAAAAGGAGTTGAATCTACGATAGCGGAGATGGTTAGAATTGCTAAAAGACTATGATGTTACTATCTTATATCACCCAGGTAAGGCCAATGTGGTGGCCGATGCATTGAGTAGAAAGTTTACCAGCATGGGTAGTCTTGCATTCATTCCGGTCAGTCAGAGACCATTAGCACTAGATGTCTAGGCCTTAGCCAACCGGTTCGTGAGATTAGACATTTCTGAGCCTAGCAGGGTGTTAGCCTGCACGGTCGCTCGTTCTCCTTTATTAGAGCATATCCGTGAGAGACAATTTGATGATCCTCATTTACGTGATTTGAGAGATACAATACAGCGGGGAGGTACCACACAGGTAAATCTAGATGATGATGGGGTATTGAAATTGCAGGGTCGAGTTTGTGTGCCCAATGTGGAAGGGATTCGAGAGTTGATCTTAGCGGAGGCCCATAGTTTGCGGTATTCCATTCACCCGGGAGCCGCGAAGATGTACCAGGACTTACGGAAGCACTATTGGTGGCGCAGAATGAAGAAAGATATCGTTGCGTATGTCGCTCGGTATCTAAATTGTCAGCAGGTGAAATATGAGCACCGGAGACCTGGTGGTGTATTCCGGAGGATTGAAATTCCCGAGTGGAAATGGGAGCGGATCATAATGGACTTCATTACTGGACTTCCTTTGACTCGGAGGAAATTTGATGCTATTTGGGTCATTGTTGATAGGCTGACCAAGTCAGCACATTTTATTCCAGTATCTGTCTCCTACTCGTCGGAGAGGTTAGCGGAAGTTTACATTAGGGAGATTGTTCATCTTCATGGGGTGCCAGTATCTATTATCTCTGATCGGGGTACGCAGTTTACCTCGCGGTTCTGGAGAGCGGTCCAGCAGGAGTTAGGCACCCAGGTTCAGTTGAGTACAACATTTCATCCTCAGACGGATGGCCAGTCCGAGAGGACTATACAGATTCTAGAGGACATGCTTCGAGCCTGTGTTATTGATTTTGGAGGCTCGTGGGACCAGTTTCTGCCATTAGCAGAGTTCGCCTACAATAACAGCTACCAGTCTAGCATCCGGATGGCCCCGTATGAGGCGTTGTATGGTAGGCAATGTCGATCACCAGTTGGATGGTTTGAACCGGGAGAGACTCGATTGTTGGGTACAGACTTAGTTCAGGAGGCCTTGAATAAGGTCAAGACTATTCAGGAGAGATTTCGTTCAGCTCAGTCCAGGCAAAAGATTTATGCGAATCGTAAGGTTCGAGATGTAGATTTCATGGTTGGTGAACGAGTATTGCTCCGAGTGTCGCCTATGAAGGGCGTGATGAGGTTCGGGAAGAAGAGCAAGCTCAGCCCTAGGTATATTGGTCCATTTGAGATTCTAGACAGAGTGGGAGGGGTGGCTTACAGACTAGTTTTGCCGCCTTGCTTATCGGTCGTGCATCCAGTTTTTCATGTATCTATGCTTCGGAGATACCACGGCAATCCCACACATGTGTTAGACTTCAGCACTGTCCAATTGGACAATGATCTTTCTTATGAGGAGGAGCCGGTGGCCATTCTAGACCGGCATGTTCGACAGTTGAGGTCGAAGAGTTATCCTTTTGTGCGTGTTCAGTGGAGAGGTCAGCCTCCTGAGGCATCGACCTGGGAGTCCGAGTCTGATATGCGGAGCCGCTACCCACACTTGTTTCCTGACTCAGGTACTTCTTTCTTTTGTCCGTTCGAGGACGAACGGTTGTTTTAGAGGTGGAGATTGTGATGACCCAAAGGGTCATCACTTATTTTATTAATCATTTCGAGCTTCTGAGGCCTTGAAAACCTCATTCTACATTGCCTCGATTTACGTGCACAATCCGAGCATGTAGCCAGAAAGATTTTGTGATAAAAAAAAATATGAATTCTATGAGAAATGTGGATAAAAATGATATTAATATTGATATGGTTGACTTCGGTCAACATTTTTGGTAAGCGGACCCGGACCCGAGATTGGATGGTCTCGAAAGGTCCGTAGGAAAATATGGGACTTGGACATGCGTCCGGAGTCGAATTCTGAGGCCTAGAGCCCAAGTTATGAATTTTTACGTGAAATTGTTTTTGATGTAATTGTTAAAGGAAAATGAATTAATTGACCTTGGTATCGGGCTCGTATTTTGGTTCCGACGCCCGGTACAAGTCTTAAATATTATATATGTGCTTTCTGCAAAGTTTGGTGACATTCGGATGTCGTTTGATATGTTTTGGACCTTGAGTTCCAAGTTTGAATGTGTTGAAAACCAAAAGTATGAAAATCATGAACTTGAGGCTTGATTTGATGAAAACAATGTGATATTGGCGATGTGATCGCACGAACAAGTTCGTAATGTGTTTTTGATATTGTGTACATGTTTGGTTTGGAGCCCGGGGGGCTCGGGTAAAGATTTGATAGGCCGTTGGATTAAATTCTGAATTTTTGTACTGCTGGTTTTTCACCCAGCTGTTGGCTTCGCAATTGCGAAGCATTTCTCGCAATTATGAAGGTGGCAGATCAAGGCAGGGTTCGCAAATGCGAACCTTTGTTCGCAAATGCGAAGGTTGCCCAGACCGTTTGGGTTCGCAAATGCGAACCAAACCTCGCAAATGCGAGGCCTTCAGTGTAAAGGCATTCTTCGCAAATGCGAAGTCCCCTCAGCCCAGCCTTGTTCGCAAATGCGAACAAATGTTCGCAAATGCGAAGGCCCCAAAATTGCCTTGGCTTCGCAATTGCGAACAAAAGTTCGCAAATGCGAACTTCCCAGCCTTAGCTTATTTTTCAAACTCCAGAAATTGGTCGGGGTTCGCAATTGCGAACCCATTTTCGCAAATGCGAACACAGAGACCTGTAAATCACGATTTCCAGCTTCATTCTTCACATTTCACAACCCAAAAATACCCATTTGCGATTCTTCACGAACTCCCTCTTCTTCAAAGTAATTGTAGGTCACTTTTTACTTAATTCTTTGAATTCCTAACATCATTAAACATGTTTTTCAATATAAATCAAAGGTTTTCATGGTAGAATTTCTTGTTTTTGGTAGAATATAAGGTTTTTCATAAATTGGGAAATTGGACCTCGAATTGAGGTCCGATTCTGAAACAAATCATATACATGAACTCGTGAGGGGATGGGTAACCGGATTTTGGTCCGAACCCCGAGTTCCGACCATGTGGGCCCGGGGTCGAAATTCACTATTCCGGGCAGAATGTTGTAAAAGTTGTAATTGGCCTTATGAATTAGTTTGTTGAGTAGTATTGATGATATTAAATCAATTGTGTATAGATACGATTGGATTGGAGCCAAATTTGAAAGGAAAAGGCATTGCCACGGATTGAATTGTTCATAAACATTCGAGGTAAGTGTTTGTTCTATCCTAGCCTGAGGGAATAGGATTATGTGCTATGTGTTATGTGATCGAGTGCGGTGTATGGGCTGTGGTGACGAGCATCCATACTCTGGCATCTAGTATGACTGTGAGTCGTTTTTAATACTTGTTGTGGGACATATTTGAATATGAATTGTTGAACCCTTGCCGGGTTGTAGAAGTGTTATTGTTCTCCCTTGTTGAGACTTGTTGTGAAGATGATTGTTGATTGCCATTGTTGGGACGATTTATGATTTACTGTTTCATTCTTTGCCCTTAACTGTGATTGTTATTTGGGTGAGGAAGAGTGATAATGCACGAAGGGTGATGCTGTGCCTTGATTTATTATTTATGCACGAAGGTTAATGTCGTGCCTTGTTATTGATTAAGCACGAAGGTTAATGCCGTGCCATGTTTTATTGATTATGCACGAAGGTTAATGCCGTGCCATGTTTTATTGATTATGCACGAAGGATCATGTCGTGCCTTGTTATTGAACCATGTACGAAGGATCATGTCGTACCATGGATGTGAGGACGAGAGTAAAAGCACGAAGGGTGATGTCGTGCACTTTATTTGCTTACTTTAATTGCTTACTTTATTTGCTTACTTTAATTGCTCACTTTATTTGCTTACTTTAATTGCTTACTTTATTTGCTTACTTTATTTGCTTATTTGGTGAGGATGAGAGTAAAAGTACGAAGGGTGATGCCGTACACTTTATTTGCTTATTTGGTGAGGGTGAGAGTAAAAGCACGAAGGGTGATGCCGTGCAACTACTTGCTATTCCTTGACTTGATATTACTTGTGTTTCCATTATACTTTGTTTTCCTTGTGAACTTATTAAGTGTTGTTAATTGTTGAGTTCTTTTGAGATATTCCTTATTGTGTTATTACTTGATTATTTCTCGTTAGCTTGTGGTATACATATATATAGAACTGCACAGGTTTATGTGGGTGTCTCGTCCTAGGCTTGTCACTACTTCGCCGGGATAGGCCGGGCACTTACCAGCACATGGGGTCGGTTGTGCTGATACTGCACTTCTGTGCGTTTTTGCATAGGTCCAGGTTTCAATTAGGAGCAGCAGCAGTAAATCTTTTGCATGGAAGTTGAACACATTGAGATCGAGGTAGCTTGCAGGCGTCCGTAGGTCCGGCATCTCTTCTTTTACTTATGTTATTTGCTGTAGTCTCTTTGTTCCGAGACAAACAGATTATGTTATATTTCTTTCAGACCTTTATGTGTAGTATTCAGTAGTAGTTTGTGAGTTGGTGACTCCACGTCTTGGGTAGAGGATTTCGGTATTGTTTTACCTTAAAACTGCTTATCTCTATTTTTATAAAGTCTTCCGCACTTATTTAATTAAGGTTATGATATTGGTTGCTAAATTGAATATGAAATATTGCTAAAAACAGGGGATAGTATGAATACGGTGGCTTGCCTAGCTACCACGAGTAGGCGCCATCACGATCCCGATGTTGGGGAAAAATCCGGGTCGTGACATGACATTAGGGAATTTGTCAGAGAACTCGATGGCCCTACAAATGGGCTTGTAAGTCCCTTGGTATAAATCATGGCCCAAAAAACGTATTTTGGTCTGAAAGAGTTTGATTTTCTTAGCATTGACTACTAAACCGTTGTGCTTGATGATTTGAAAGAAAACATTTAAATGTTTAAAATGAGAATCTATATTTTCAGAAAATATTAAAACATCGTCAATATAAACAATTGAGAAATGACTAATATGGTTGAAAATGTTGTTCATGATATTCTGAAATTCAGAAGGGGCATTTTTCAGCCCAAAAGGCATAACGTTCCATTCGTTCTGTCCGAATGGCACATTGAAAGCTGTTTTATACTTGTCCTTTTTGGAAATCTGGATTTGCCAGAATCCTGACTTCATATCAAACTTGCTGTAAACATTGGATTTAAACGTTCTCTTTAGGAGATCACGTTTGTTAGGAATAGGATATCTGATCCATTTCAAAGCCTTGTTTAAAGGTTTGTAATTGATAACAAGCCTTGGGGCTCCTCTTTCTTGTCCAGCTGCGTTATTAACATAGAAGGTTGAACAACTCCAAGGAGATTTGGAAGGTCTAATTAGTTTATTAGACAAAAGAGAATCAATTTCTTTCTTACAAATTTCCAGTACAGCCTGGTTCATTTGGATGGACATGGCTTTAGTAGAAATGGTTTTTTCGTCAAAACCGTCTATATAAGGAAGATCAATAGTATGGGCCTTTCTTGCCCAAAAAGCATTTGGAAAATCCGAGCAAATTTCTTTCTCAAAAGTTTCCTGGAGTTTAGCAATCTTAGATACTATCCCCGGGGTTTTTAAAATTTGCTCAATTTGTTTGATTTCGATATCATCATTCAAAAATTGTATTTGTTGAGAAATAAGGTTTATCTTAAAAGTCGTTTTTTCATGTAAAAAGGTGCTTTCTTCTTTTGAAAGAGTTTTAATGAATGGGAAGGAAATTTCTTTTCCTAAAATAGTTGTTTTGATATCTTCAAAACCAGTGATAAAAGGTTTTATTTGGGTAATAAAAGGTATTCCCAAAATAATTACTTCATTTATGTTTTTGGTAATTACAAAATCATTTTTTTAAGCAAATACCATTATTGCAAATATGAGCATCAAATAATTTGTAATCTATTAATATCCGCTCTCCAGTAGCACTATAGAGTTTTGTAGATCCCTTTCTAAGATATTTAGTAGGGATTAATCCTTCAATAATGCAGTTTCTATCTGCTCCACTGTCTAATAAAGCAATTTTGTTCAAGACAAAATTATCGTTAATGACAAGCTTTATTAGAATATGAGAGCTTTTAGGTCTAATCTTAGTAATCAGATCAATACCAGCAGCTCTGCTTGTAGACGCAATGTCTACATTGGATTTACTCTTAGGAGATTGTGACATATCTAAATCGTAGGTTAATCCTACGTCTAAATTCTCCTTTCTAGAGTCTTGGGCTGTTCTAAGAACTTGCTCTGTAAGAGCATCAATTTCTATTTTATGAAGTCTAGATTTAATTTCTCTAACTTCATCTTTGAGAAGCTTAATTTCGCTTCGAAGCTCATTAATGGAAGGTTCTTCCTTCTTTGAGTCAAAACGACTCATAATTTACTTCATGCTAAAAGTCTCCACTTGAGGTCTTTCAGACTTTTGTCTGGAGACAAGTTTTTGAAGCTCTAAAAGGTAATTCCTTTTTACATCATCTTCATTGATATGCTCAATTGTGGCAAATAAAGTTTCAGCAGTTTGTTCTGAAAGAACTCTAATAGATTTTGCTTTACAAAGACAGTACGAACCTGTACAGTCACAAGTTTCACTGTCATCTGAGTCTTGTGCGACATTGATGAACTCGTCATCGCTGTTTTCTGACTCATTGTCAGAGGAGCATGATTCAGACTCAGTTTCTTCTTCTTCCAGAATGGAGAAGAGTTTTTGTTTTGTTTCGTCATCAACCTCTAGAAGGTTGACTTTGTTTTTCTTCTTTTAATTCCTAGGGCATTGGTTTGACCTATGTCCCTTTTTTCCACATGTCCTTCATGTGTCTGAATTATCGGAAGTTTTTCTCCTAAAACTTCTTTTTGGTTTATGTGACGACCCAAAGGGTCCTCACTTATTTTATTAATCATTTCGAGCTTCTGAGGCCTTGAAAATCCCATTCCATGTTGCCTCAATTTACGTGCACAATCCGAGCATGTAGCCGGAAAGATTTTGTGATAGAAAATATGAATTCTATGAGAAATTTGGATAAAAATGATATTAATATTGATATGTTTGACTTCGGTCAACATTTTTGGTAAACGGATCCGGACCGGAGATTTGATGGTCCCGAGAGGTCCGTAGAAAATATGGGACTTGGACATGCGTCCGGAGTCGAATTCTGAGGCCGAGAGCCCAAGTTATGAATTTTTCTACGAAATTATTTTTGAAGTAATTGTTAAAGGAAATGAATTAATTGACCTTGGTATCGGGCTTGTATTTTGGTTCCGACGCCCAGTACAAGTCTTAATTATTATATATGTGATTTCTGTAAAGTTTGGTGACATTCGGACGTCGTTTGAGATGTTTTGGACCTTGAGTTCCAAGTTTGCAAGTTTTGAAAACCAAAAGTATGAAAATCATGAATTTGAGGCTTGATTTGATGAAAACGATGTGATATTGGCGATGTGATCGCACGAACAAGTTCATAATGTATTTTTGATGTTGTGTACATGATTGGTTTGGAGCCCGGGGAGCTCGGGTAAAGATTTGATAGGCCGTTGGATGAAATTCTGAGTTTTTGCACTGCTGGTTTTTCACCCAGCTGTTGTCTTCGCAATTGCGAAGTATTTCTCGCAATTGCGAACGTGGCATGTCAAGGCAGGGTTCGCAAATGCGAACCCTTGGTCGCAAATGCGAAGAGTGCCCAGGACCGTTTGGGTTCGCAAATGCGAACCAAACCTCGCAATTGCGAGGCCTCCAGTGAAAAGGCATGCTTCGCAAATGCGAAGCATTTTTCGCAAATGCGAAGGTCCCTCAGCCCAGCCTTGTTCGCAAATGCGAACAAATGTTCGCAAATGCGAAAGTCCCCGGAGGCCATCCTGGTTCGCAAATGCGAACAAATGTTCGCAAATGCGAAGCCCCTAGATTTGCCTTGGCTTCGCAAATGCGAACAAAAGTTCGCAAATGCGAACTTCCCAGCCTTAGCTTATTTTTCAAACTCTAGAAATTGGTCGGGGTTCGCAATTGCGAACCCATGTTCGCAAATGCGAACACAGAGACCTGTAAAACACGATTTTCAGTTCATTTCTTCACTTTTTACAAAACAAAAACACCCGTTTGCGATTCTTCACGGATTCCTTCTTCATCAAAACAATTGTAAGTCACTTTTTACTTAATTCTTTCAATTCCTAACATCATTAAACATGTTTTTCAATAGAAATCGAAGGTTTTCATGGTAGAATTTCTTGATTTTGTTAGAATATAGGGTTTTTCATAAATTGGGAAATTGGACCTCGAATTGAGGTCCGATTTTGAAACAAATCATATACATGAACTCGTGAGGTGATGGGTAACCGGATTTTGGTCCGAACCCCGAGTTCCGACCATGTGGTCCCGGGGTTGAAATTCACTATTCCGGGCAGAATGTTGTAAAAGTTGTATTTGGTCTTAAGAATTAGTTTGTTGAGTAGTATTGATGATATTAAATCAATTGTGTATAGATACGATTGGATTGGAGCCAAATTTGAAAGAAAAAGACATTTCCACGGATTGAATCGTTCATAAACATTCGAGGTAAGTGTTTGTTCTATCCTAGCTTGAGGGAATAGGATTATGTGTTATGTGTTATGTGATTGAGTGCGGTGTATGGGTTGTGGTGACGAGCATCCATACACTGGCGTCTAGTATGATCGTGAGTCGTTGGAAAATGATTATTTTGAGATATATTAACAGATGAATTGTTGAACCTTTGCCAGGTTGTAGAATTGTTATTGTTCTCCCTTGTCGGGACTTGTTGTGAAGATAATTATTGATTGCCATTGTTGGGACAGTTTATGAATTACTGCTTCTTTCTTTGCCCTTAACTGTGATTGTTATTTGGGTAAGGAAGAGTGATAATGCACGAAGGGTGATGTCGTGCCTTGATTTATTATTTATGCACGAAGGTTAATGTCGTGCCATGTTTTATTGATTATGCACGAAGGATCATGCCGTGCCCTGTTATTGAACCATGTACGAAGGATCATGCCGTACCATGGATGTGAGGATGAGAGTAAAAGCACGAAGGGTGATGCCGTGTACTTTATTTGCTTATTTGGTGAGGATGAGAGTAAAAGCACGAAGGGTGATGCCGTGCAATTGTTTGCTATTCCTTGACTTGATATTACATGTTTTTCCTTTATACTTTGTTTTCCTTGTGAACTTATTAACTGTTGTTAATTGTTGAATTCTTTGAGATATCCCTTATTGTGTTATTTCTTGTTATTCTGTAGTATACATATATATTGAATTGCACAGGTTTATGTGGGTGTATGGTCCTAGGCTTGTCACTACTTCGCCGGGATAGGCCAGGCACTTACCAGCACATGGGGTCGGTTGTGCTGATACTACACTTCTGTGGGTTTTTGCACAGGTCCAGGTTACGATCAGGAGCAGCCGCAGTAATTCGATTGTGTGGGAGTTGATCACATTTGAGACCGAGGTAGCTTGCAGACGTCCGCAGGCCCGACGTCTCTCTCTTTATTTATGTTACTAGCTGTAGTCTCTTTGTTCCGAGACAAACAGAATTATGTTATATTTCTTTCAAACTCTTATGTGTAGTATTCGGTAGTAGTTCGTGAGTTGGTGACTCCACGTCTTGGGTAGAGGATTTCAGTATGATTTTCATCTTGTAATTAGTTATTTCTATTTCGATAAAGTATTCCGCATTTATTTAATTAAAATTGTGTTAAAAACGGGATAGTATGAATACAGTGGCTTGCCTAGCTACCACGAGTAGGCGCCATCACGATCCCGATGTTGGGGGAAAATACGGGTCGTGAAAGTTTATCTCTAAGCTTACTGGTTTTTCTAAAACCTTTACTCTTAAAAACCTTTTTACCGCCCTCTCTGTGATTCTTGCTATCTTTTCTAGCTGAAGGAGGTTTTATAGCAGGGAAACCGAAGTCTTGACAAAAGCTTCCTAGTTCATTGGAAGTAAGACTTCTTTCTTTCTTAAGCTGATTCTTAAGCTTGAGATCAGTACAGAGTTCCATAGCAGTAATCGTTGTTACGCTAATGAGGTCTCCATAAGAGAGGAGATGATAAGGGATTTTCCCTTCACATCTATCTTTGATTTTGGTTCTGACTTTCTCAGGAAAGTGAGAGGGTAAACCACTAATAAAGCGTTCCTTCCAATAGTCATTATTGCAATCTTGCCTAATCATGACTTTATTAAGGAACATATCTTTGTACCATCTATAATCTGTCAATTTTTTGTAGTACAAATTGTTGAGAATTTCAAGACTTCTGTCTTGAAATAGACGAGGTTCACCTATAAAGTGTTTGGCTATGCTATAAGCCCAAGTGGCGAATGCATCTTCCGCAGTAACCTCAGTGGTTGTGCCGGAGTTGTTTTATGTTTTAACAACCTGTTTAAGGACAGTGGCATTAAGAATAGTGCCTTTGTCCATTTCAGTGAGATAATTATCCCACCAATTCTTTAATATGCCAGTAAAGCCTGCAATAATTCTATTTGCAACCTGCTTATCAGAAGCGCCTCTCATTTTGTAGGCAGTTACAGAAATTCCCATTTCCTGTAATTTGTTATAGATTTGGCCTTCTGCCATGCCATCTATATTCCATTATGTAATACCATTTCCTTCGGTATAGGAGCTTGGATAGAGGTTATCTTCCTCAAACTGAGTATCAGGAAAGGAATGTCTGGGATAGAAATTCCTCATATTAGGTTGCCTATCTTGTAGGGTACTAAGCTTATTGCCTTTGGTGATATTCAGATTAGATAATTGGTCACTAATTTTTTCTAACATAGCATCACTGTTGCTAAGATCTTTAGAAAATTCAGGGAATTTTTCTTTGGAAAATTCAGGAATTTTGAAAACTGGATTAGTGTCAATCCTATCAAAAGTTTTTGAAGTACTAGGTCAATTTATTATCGAACTGTCCTTAAGAGGGATTTGTTCTATTTGTTTAGAAACAACGTGAAGAACTTGGTTGGTATAATTATTCTGTTCTAGGATTTTGTTGATATCCTTAGTGCTAACCGGAGAATTGGTTTTCGAATGTTCGAATGTTCTGGACAAATAGATGATACCCAATCATCCCTTCAAACCTTAGTCAATAGGTGGTACACTAGAGACCAAACAATTGACAGCATTACTCCCCCATTAGAAGGACTTAAAATCCCTTATAGGAAAGAAGTTATCATTGCTTCACCCTTTAAGAAAAATTTGGAGAAAACCAATTCTCCGTTTAGCACTGAGGATATCAGAATAATTATACCAACCAAGTTCTTCATGTTGTTTCTATACAAATAGAACAAATCCCTCTTAAGGACAGTTCGATAATAAATCGACCTAGTACTTCAAAAACTTTTGATAGGATTGACACTAATCCAGTTTTCAAAATTCCTGAATTTTCCAAAGAAAAATTCCCTGAATTTTCTAAAGATCTTAGCAACAGTGATGCTATGTTAGAAAAAATTAGTGACCACTTATCTAAGCTGAATATCACCAAAGGCAATAAGCTTAGTACCCTACAAGATAGGCAACCTAATATGAGGAATTTCTATCCCAGACCTTCCTTTCCTGATACTCAGTTTGAGGAAGATAACCTCCATCCAAGCTCCTATACCGAAGGAAATGGTATTACAGAATGGAATATAGATGGCATGGCAGAAGGCCAAATCTATAACAAATTACAGGAAATGGGAATTTCTGTAACTGCCTACAAAATTAGAGGCGCTTCTGATAAGCAGGCTGCAAATAGAATTATTGCAGGCTTTACTGGCATATTAAAGAATTGGTGGGATAATTATCTCACTGAAATGGACAAAGGCACTATTCTTAATGCCACTGTCCTTAAACAGGTTGTTAAAACAGAAAACAACTCCAGCACAACCACTGAGGTTACTGCGGAAGATGCATTCGCCACTTTGGCTTATAGCATAGCCAAACACTTTGTAGGTGAACCTCGTCTATTTCAAGACAGAAGTCTTGAAATTCTCAACAATTTGTACTACAAAAAATTGACAAATTGTAGATGGTACAAAGATATGTTCCTTAATAAAGTCATGATTAGGCAAGATTGCAATAATGACTATTGGAAGGAACGCTTTATTAGTGGTTTACCCTCTCACTTTCCTGAGAAAGTCAGAACCAAAATCAAAGATAGATGTGAAGGGAAAATCCCTTATCATCTCCTCTCTTATGGAGACCTCATTAGCGTAACAACGATTACTGCTATGGAACTCTATACTGATCTCAAGCTTAAGAATCAGCTTAAGAAAGAAAGAAGTCTGACTTCCAATGAACTAGGAAGCTTTTGTCAAGACTTCGGTTTCCCTGCTATAAAACCTCCTTCAGCTAGAAAGATAGCAAGAATCACAGAGAGGGCGGTAAAAAGGTTTTTAAGAGTAAAGGTTTTAGAAAAACCAGTAAACTTAGAGATAAACCAAAAAGATGTTTTTGGAGAAAAACTTCCGATAATTCAGACACATGCTGGACATGTGGAAAAAAGGGACATAGGTCAAACCAATGCCCTAGGAATAAAAAGAAGAAAAACAAAGTCAACCTTCTAGAGGTTGATGACGAAACCAAACAAAAACTCTTCTCCATTCTAGAAGAAGAAGAAACTGAGTCTGAATCATGCTCCTCTGACAATGAGTCAGAAAACAGCGATAACGAGTTCATCAATGTCGCACAAGACTCAGATGACAGTGAAACTTGTGACTGTACAAGTTCGTACTGTCTTTGTGAAGCAAAATCTATTAGAGTTCTTTCAGAACAAACTGCTGAAACTCTATTTGCCACCATTGAGCATATCAGTGATGATGATGTTAAAAGGAATTACCTTTTAGAGCTTCAAAAGCTTGTCTCCAGACAAAAGTCTGAAAGACCTCAAGTGGAGCCTCTTAGCATGAAGCAAATTATGAGTCGTTTTGACTCAAAGAAGGAAGAACCTTTCATTAATGAGCTTCGAAGCGAAATTAAGCTTCTCAAATATGAAGTCAGAGAAATTAAATCTAGACTTCATAAAATAGAAATTGATGCTCTTACAGAGCAAGTTCTTAGAACAGCCCAAGACTCTAGAAAGGATAATTTAGACGTAGGATTAACCTACGATTTAGATATGTCACAATCTCCTAAGAGTAAATCCAATGTAGACATTGCGTCTACAAGTAGAGCTGCTAGTATTGATCTGATTACTAAGATTAGACCTCAAAGCTCTCATATTCTAATAAAGCTTGTCATTAACGATAATTTTGTCTTGAACAAAATTGCTTTATTAGACAGTGGAGCAGATAGAAACTGCATTATTGAAGGATTAATCCCTACTAAATATCTTAGAAAGGGATCTACAAAACTCTATAGCGCTACTGGAGAGCGGATATTAATAGATTACAAATTATTTGATGCTCATATTTGCAATAATGGTATTTGCTTAAAAAATGATTTTGTAATTACCAAAAACATAAATGAAGAAATTATTTGAGGGGAATACCTTTTATTACCCAAATAAAACCTTTTATCACTGGTATTGAAGATATCAAAACAACTATTTTAGGAAAAGAAATTTCCTTCCTATTCATTAAAACTCTTTCAAAAGAAGAAAACACCTTTTTACATGAAAAAACGACTTTTAAGATAAACCTTATTTCTCAACAAATACAATTTTTGAAGGATGATATCCAAATCAAACAAATTGAGCAAATTTAAAAAACCCTGGGGATAGTAACTAAGATTGCTAAACTCCAGGAAACTTTTGAGAAAGAAATTTGCTCAGATTTTCTAAATGCTTTTTGGGCCAGAAAGGCCCATACTATTGATCTTCCTTATATAGACGGTTTTGACGAAAAAACCATTTCTAATAAAGCCAGGCCCATCCAAATGAACCAGGCTTTAATGGAAATTTGTAAGAAAGAAATTGATACTCTTTTGTATAATAAACTAATTAGACCTTCCAAATCTCCTTGGAGTTGTTCAGCCTTCTACGTTAATAACGCATCTGAACAAGAAAGAGGAGCCCCAAGTCTTGTTATCAATTACAAACCTTTAAACAAGGCTTTGAAATGGATCAGATATCCTATTCCTAACAAACGTGATCTCCTAAAGAGAATGTTTAAAGCCAATGTTTACAGCAAGTTTGATATGAAGTCAGGATTCTGGCAAATCCAGATTTCCGAAAAGGACAAGTATAAAACAGCTTTCAATGTGCCATTCGGACAGTACGAATGGAACGTTATGCCTTTTGGGCTGAAAAATGCCCCTTCTGAATTTCAAAATATCATGAATAATATTTTCAACCATATTAGTCATTTCTCAATAGTTTATATTGACGATGTTTTAATATTTTCTGAAAATATAGATTCTCATTTTAAACATTTAAATGTTTTCTTTCAAATCATCAAGCACAACGGTTTAGTAGTCAATGCTAAGAAAATCAAACTCTTTCAGACCAAAATACGTTTTTTGGGCCATGATATATACCAAGGGACTGACAAGCCCATTTGTAGGGCCATCGAGTTCTCTGACAAATTCCCTAATTTCATTACCGACAAAACCGAATTACAGAGATTCTTAGGAAGTCTCAATTATGTTGCGGATTTTATTCCTAAAATCCGACAAATCTGTAATCCTTTTGTAATGACCCGGCCCGTCGTTACGGGAATTACCACTCCGTTACCTTGCATTTACATATCTTATGCTTTTAAATCAGTATTAGAATATATCGGGTGAGTTTGAAAATGAAGCAAATAGTATGTTTGAAGAAAAGTTTGAATATGGGAAGTCAACCTAGAGTTGACTATTGAGTTAGAGTACTCGGAATCGTATTCCGATGATTCGACTAGTTTCGGGGGATCATTTATGACTTAGGAGAACAATCGGAATTGAATTCGGAGGTCCGTTGTAGTTTTAGGCTTGAATTGGCGAAGGTTGAATTTTGGCAAAACCGGATGGTAGGTGATATTTTGATCCGGGGGTCGGAATGGAATTCCGACAATTTCTGTAGCTTCGTTATGTGATTTTGGATATGTCTGCAAATTTTCAGGTCATTCGGACATCGTTTTATCGGGTTTTGGATTGAATGTTAGTTTTGAAAGTTTTGAAGAAACTTAGGCTTGAATTCGTGTGTAAATGGTGATTTTGATGTTTAGGATGGTGATTTTGTGATTGGAACAAGTCCGTATCATGTTTTGGAGTACGTTGGTGGTTTTCGTTGGGGTCCCGGGGGCCTCGGGATGATTTCGGACCATCAATCGGGCATATGGGACTTGGCAAAATCTGCAGAAAACTGCAGGTTTCTGCCCAGTCATTTAGACATTCGCGTTCGCGTGACATGGGTCACGTTCGCGAAGGCCAGGTGGGCTAAAGCATCGCGTTCGCGACAAGGGCGTCGCGTTCGCGTAGGTCAGAGGGAGTTAAGCTTCGCGTTCGCGTGAGGGGGTGCCGCGAACGCGTAGAAGGAAAATAGGCGCTGGGAATTTTGTTCATCGCGAACGCGTGGTAGAGTTCATGTTCGCGTAGGGTAAGCCAAAGTTGAGCATCGCGAACGCGTGGTAGGTGTCGCGTTCACGAAGAGTAAAAGGGAACTGGGCATCGCGAACGCGTGGGAGCTCACGCTAACGTGTAGAGCAAACGGGTCTGGCAGTGAATTAAATCACAGAACAGAAGGCTAACGGGTTCATTAACCCAAAACTCAATTTTGAGCCCTAGAGAGAAGAAAACTCGAGGAAATCACTGGGAAATCATTGGATATTCATCGGAGGTAAGATTCTTGACTCAAAAACATCTTTTTATGGTAGAATTAACATCAATCTTCATGAATTTGGGTAGAAATCTTGAAGAATTGTGGCCTAGGTATTAAAAATGGGATTTTGAGTTTTGGAAGGCCATTTGAACTCCGATTTCGATAAAGTTTATATGCACAGACTCATGGTAAGATGAGGGTCGCGTTGGTACTCATTTCGGAATTATCCGAGCAGTGGGCCCGGGGTCGGGTTTTACCAACTTGGTGTATTTATGCGAATTTCATGTAAATTGAAATGGGTTATGATTCTTTGACTCGTACTTGATATAATTATTGTGGTTTGACAAGATTCTACGCATGAGGAAGCTAAATTCAAAGGAAAAGGCATCGCGGACGAGTACGACCGGCTAGAGGTGAGTAGTTTGTGTATATGGTAGCTTGAGGGTTCGAAACCCCGGCTTAGCACATTATGACGCTATTAGGGCGTGGTTCGCACACCGTGGCAGGTGCGGGATTGATTATGACTGGAGATTGAGACTTGGTCCATCCCGTAAATGAATAATATGTTATTAGTGTTGGAAATACACTGTATTTGAATTATTTGTGGGCTGTAAGCCTTGTTTGGGGCCTTGTGCCGACCTGTAGCGTCCTTAGAGGACAATATTTATGTGATAGCTATATTTGCTTAAATCACTGATCTCAGTCCTGGAAATTGAAATCACATTTTTGAAATGTTAAGTCACGGGTTTTTGCAAATTAAATAAAAGTTAAGTATTTTTCATAAATTATGAACTGAAAACTGGAATTAAGAAAAATGAACTGTTTTGTGACTTATTTGCTTATTGTGGACTGAGCATGGATCAGGCTGCGCACCACAGTGGTTGATATGAGGATCGGGCTGCACGCCGCAGCAGTATTGCGCTTGGGCTATAGGAGCCTCTCCGGAGTCTGTACACACCCCAGTGAGCGCCGTCGACGTTAAATTGGATCGGACTACACGCTGTAGCGGTTATGTGCATTGCATTGCATCTTTATTTATTGAATTACTCTGTGGTAGCTGAATTGTACTGTTGATGCTAGTTTGTAGGAGATTCGGACTGTAGTGTAGCTTCATATTGTGGTATTTTGTGGATTTCTTACTTTCAGGTACTTTTATATATATATTACACACTAAGTACTTAGTACTCACCCCTACTCCCTGCACCTTTTGCGTGCAGACTCAGGTACTCAGGAGCAGTAGACAGGTATTTCCAGCGTTTGCAGTGTCATATCGAGTTGCTGAGGTAGCTGCCTACGTTCGCAGAACCTAGCTTCTCTTCTCATTTCCAGATGTTATTTTGTATCTTGTATTCGGACTTGAGTATTTCTATATAGTACTTTCTATTCCTGTTGGGTTTTGTTATAGGCTCTAGACTTGTGACTCCAGATCTTTGCGAGTGTCAGTATTTTGTTCATTATTATTATTATTGGAGTTCTTTGACTCATATATTCTTCTTGAAATGTCCATTTGGGACTGATAGTCGTTGTGATAAGAAATTGTTGGTCTGGCTGGCCTAGTTTGATTGTTGGGCGCCATCACGACCGGATTTGGGTCGTGACAAGTTGGTATCAGAGCCTAGGTTTACTAGGACTCGCAAGTCATGAGCCGGTTTAGTAGGCTTTCGCGGATCGGTACGTAGACGTCCGTATCTATCCTCGAAGGGCTACAGAAACTTTAGGAAAAACCTCATTTTCTTGGATTCATATCGTGCGATTTGTGTTATCGTGAAATTAAATTTTTCCATATTCTATTCTCTCGCAGATGGCGAGAACACGTGCTAGCGGACGTGGCGAGACGACCACCATTGGCACCCGGAGGTCGTGGTCGTGGTAGAGGTAGAGGCAGCGATACTAGCACCTGCCGACCCACCCAGCGACCGGACTCGAGGTTAGATTCTGCACCGGTGGCCGAGGCTCGAGACCAAATTCCAACGGTGAACGCTCGGCAACTCGGGTCCGAGGGACCGGCGGTGCCCGTTGTGATAGCGGGTCTTCAAGAGACCTTGGCTTAGATCTTATCGGTGTGCACGAGCTTGGCTCGGGTAGTTGCGGCTCTCGCTGCGATGTCTTCTTCACGAGCGAGGGGAGGAAATCGGACCCCGTGGCTCGCACACCCGAGCCGGTTCGACCGGTTGCGCTCGTTGCACCGACTCCTGCTTATATGGTTCCGAGTTATGCCCGACGATGAGCAACGTCGTTTGGAGAGATTTGAGAAGCTACAACCTCCGACATTTAGTGGTGCTGAGGCGAGGACACCCGAGGTTTTCTTGACGGATGTCGATGCATGCTTTGCACGCGGATATTCTAGAGTCCGAGTGGTGTTTCATTCACCACTTTTCGGTTCACATGTGCAGCGTTTCGGTGGTGGGAGGATTTTGAGAGCGTAGGCCCGGCGGGGTAGTGCCCCTCGCTCGCGGCGAGTTCTCCCGGTATTCTTGGAGAAGTACGTGCCTCGGTCTCGGAGAGAGGCTGCGACGTCGGTTCGAGTGGTTGAAGCGGGGAGACATGACGGTTAATCGGTATGAGATGAGATTCACACATTTGGCCCGTCATGCCATGTGGATGGTTCCTTCAGACAGAGAGATGATTCGGAGATTTATCGATGGCCTTATTTATCCCATCCGCATTTTGATGACCAGGGAGAGAGTTTCGGCAATTACCTTTGAGGAGGTGGTTGATGCTGCCCGTCATATTGAGACAGATCGCCGCAGAGAGCGGGAGGAGAGAGAGGCTAAGAGGCCTCGTGGTACTGGCAGTTACAGTGGTGCTCCGACTAGGGGCCAACCTCAGCATAGCAGGGGTCGTTCTTTCAGGTCTCATCAGTCTGGGAGTGCAGAGTCCGGTGGGGTTTCATCAGATCGTGGTCGTCAGGGCCATCAGGGTTATCAGGGTCAGCAGGGCCGTCAGCAGGGTCAGCCTGCATTGAGTGCTCTTCCAGCTCAGAGCTCTGCTTTTGCTTCCTCAGCACAGGATTCATCTACAGCGAGGGGTCCTCAGCAACCCCTTCTTCCATCTTCGGGCCGTTGTTTTGAGTGCGGTGACTTGGGCCATATCAGAGAGAGAGTGTCCTCAGTGGCTTCGTAGGCGGTCTCAGCAGAAGGATCGGCCCTCGTCTTCTACTCCTATTTCTTCAGTTCCAGCACAGTCAGCCAGGACTTATGGCTAGGTATCTAGAGGTCGCCCTAGGGGTGAGGATCGTACTGGTGGAGGCCAGGCTCATTTTTATGCTCTTCCGGATAGGAAGGATGCTAGTATTTCAGATGCGGTCATTTCACGTATTATCTTAGTCTTCCACAGGGATGCTTCTGCCTTATTTGATCCCGGATCCACCTATTCTTATGTCTCTACTTATTTTGCACATCATTTGGGTATGACCCGTGGTATTCTTGCTTTGCCCGTACATGTGTCTACCCCAGTGGGGGATACTGTTGTTGTGGATCAAGTATATCGATCCTGTATTATTACTATTGGGGGTCTGGAGACCCGAGTTGATCTATTACTACTGGGCATGGTAGATTTCGATGTAATTCTAGGCATGGATTGGCTATCTCCTTACCATGCGATTATGGACTATCATGCCAAGACAGTCACACTAGCTATTCCAGGTAATCCGAGGATCGAGTGGTGTGGCTTCACTGATTATGTGTCCGACAGGGTAATTTCTTATATAAAGGCCCAACGAATGATTGGCAAGGGTTGTTTATCTTATTTGGCCTTCATTAGAAATGTTGAGGCTGAGACACCCAGTCTTGATTCGGTCCCCATTGTGAGGGAGTTTCCGGATGTATTTCCGGCAGACCTGCCGGGCATGCCGCCTGACAGGGATATTGACTTTGGTATTGACTTGGTGCCGGACACTCAGCCCATTTCTATTCCTCCATATCGCATGGCACTAGCAGAGTTAAAAGAATTGAAGGAACAACTTCAGGAACTCTTAGATAAGGGTTTCATTCGTCCGAGTGTGTCACCTTGGGGTGCACGGTGTTGTTCGTGAAGAAGAAAGATGGCATAATGAGAATGTGCATTGATTACAGGCAACTGAACAAGGTAACAATGAAGAATAAGTACCCACTGCCTCGTATTGAGGACCTATTTGATCAGCTTCAGGAGCTAGTGTATTTTCTAAGATTGATCTTCGATCGGGCTATCATCAGTTGAAGATCAGGGACTCGGATATTATGAAGACAGCGTTCGGGACGCGATATGGGCACTACGAGTTCCTGGTGATGTCTTTCGGGTTGACTAATTCCCCAGCTGCATTCATGCACTTGATAAATAGTGTATTTCAGTCGTACCTTGATTCTTTTGTGGTTCTGTTTATTGATGATATTCTGGTGTATTCACGCAGCCAGGAGGAGCATGCACAACACTTGAGGGTGGTATTACAGAGGTTGAGAGAAGAGAAGCTTTATGCAAAATTCACTAAGTGTGAGTTTTGGCTTGACACTGTGACTTTTCCGGGACATGTAGTGTCCAGTGATGGTATTCAGGTTGATCCACAGAAGGCTGAGGCAGTGTAGAATTGGCCCCGAGCTTCCTCAGCTACAGAGATTCGGAGTTTTCTCGGCTTGGCAGGCTATTATCGCCGGTTTGTTCAGGGTTTCTCATCTATTGCTTCACCGTTGACTAAGTTGACACAAAAGAATGCTCCATTTGTGTGGTCTGATGAATGTGAGGAGAGCTTCCAGAAGCTCAAGGAGGTTTTGACCACCGCTCCAGTAGTTGTGTTACCATCAGCCTCAGGGTCATATACGGTGTATTGTGATGCTTCTAGAGTTGGAGTCGGATGTGTGTTGATGCAGGAGGGTAGAGTGATTGCATATGCTTCTCGTCAGCTAAAGCCCCACGAGAAGAACTACCCTGTTCATGATTTGGAGTTAGCGACTATTGTTCATGCCTTGAAGATTTGGAGGCATTACCTATATGGTGTATCTTGTGATGTGTATACGGACCACCGCAGCCTTCAGCATTTGTTTAAGCAGAAAGATCTAAATTTGAGGCAGCGGAGATGGCTTGAATTGCTTAAAGACTATGATATTACTATCTTGTACCATCCGGGAAAGCCAATGTAGTGGCTGATGCATTGAGCCGGAAGGCTATTAGTATGGGCAGTTTGGCGTATATTCCAGTTGGGGAGAGACCCCTAGCAGTTGATGTCCAGGCGTTAGCTAATCAGATGGTGAGGCTGGATATTTCTAAGCCTAGTCGGGTGATGGCTTGTGTGATGGCTCGTTCTTCTTTAAATGATCGTATCCGAGAGCGCTAGTATGATGATCCACACTTACTTGTCCTTAAGGACGAAGTTCAGTATGATGATGCCAGAGATGTCACCATTGATAGTGATGGTGTATTGCGAATGCAGGTCCGGATATGCGTGCCCAATGTTGATGGCCTTCGTGAGTTGATATTGGAGGAAGCCCACAGCTCGCGGTATTCTATTCATCCAGGAGCCGCGAAGATGTATCAGGATTTGAAGCAGCATTGCTGGTGGAGAAAGATGAAGAAAGATATTGTGAGCCATGTGGCTCGGTGTCTAAACTGTCAGCAGGTCAAGTATGAGCATCAGAGACCTGGTGGTGTATTCCAGCGTATTGATATTCCTGAGTGGAAGTGGGAAAGGATTACTATGGACTTTGTTAGTGGACTCCCTCGGACGGCGAGGAAGTTTGATTCAGTTTGGGTGGTGGTGGATAGGTTGACCAAGTCAGCTCACTTCATCCCAGTGTGTACTACTTATTCCTCAGAGCGGTTGGGAGAGATATTCATCTGTGAGATAGTGAGATTGCATGGAGTTCCCATTTCAGTTCACATCTCAGTTCTGGAGGACATTTCAGCGAGAGTTGGGTTCACAGGTAGAGTTGAGCACGGCATTTCATCCACAGACGGATGGGCAGTCTGAGCGTACTATTCAGATATTGGAGGACATGTTGCGTGCCTGTGTCATTGATTTCGGTGGTTCGTGGGCTGATTATTTGCCTCTTGCGAAGTTTGCTTATAATAATAGCTATCAGTCCAGCATTCAGATGGCACCGTATGAAGCTTTATATGGGAGGCGGTGTAGGTCTCCAGTCGGTTGGTTCGAGCCCGGCGAGGCTAGGTTGTTGGGGACAGAGTTAGTCCAAGATGCCTTAGACAAGGTGAAGGTGATTCAGGAGAGACTTCGCACAGCTCAGTCGCGTGAGAAGAGTTATGCGGACCGGAAGGTCCGAGATGTGTCCTATTCAGTGGGTGAGAAGGTGTTGCTGAAGGTTTCGCCTATGAAGGGTGTTATGAGGTTTGGAAAGAAAGGGAAGTTGAGCCCGAGGTTTATTGGACCTTTTGAGGTGCTTAGGAAAGTTGGGGAGGTGGCTTATATGCTTGCTTTGCCACCCAGTTTGTCGGGAGTTCACCCGGTGTTCCATGTATCTATGCTCGGAAGTATGTCGGAGACCCGTCTCATGTGTTGGACTTCAGCACGATACAGCTAGATGAGGATTTGACTTATGATGTGGAACCAATAGCCATTTTGGGTCGACAGGTTCGTAAGCTGAGATCTAAGGACATAGCTTCAGTGAAAGTGCAGTGGAGAGGTCGTCCCGTGGAGGAAGCAACTTGGGAGACCGAGCAGGAAATGCGGAGCAGATATCCTCACTTGTTTGATGCTCCAGGTATGTTTCTTAACCCGCTCACGGGCGAGCGTTTGTTTAAGTTGGGGAGAATGTAATGACCCGGCCCGTCGTTACGGGAATTACCACCCCGTTACCTTGCATTTACATATCTTATGCTTTTAAATCAGTATTAGAATATATCGGGTGAGTTAGGAGTGATTCAGGTTGAAAATGAAGCAAATAGTATGTTTGAAGAAACGTTTGAATATGGGAAGTCAACCTAGAGTTGACTATTGAGTTAGAGTACTCGGAACTAGATTCTGATGATTCGACTAGTTTCGGGGGATCATTTATGACTTAGGAGAACAATCGGAATTGAATTTGGAGGTCCGGTGTAGTTTTAGGTTTGAATTGGCGAAGGTTGAATTTTGGCGAAAACCGGATGGTAGGTGATATTTTCATCCATGGGTCGGAATGGAATTCCGACAACTTCTGTAGCTTCGTTATGTGATTTTGGATATGTCTGCACATTTTCAGGTCATTCGGACATTGTTTGATCGGGTTTTGGATTGAATGTTAGTTTTGAATGTTTTGAAGAAACTTAGGCTTGAATTCGCGTGTAAATGGTGATTTTGATGTTTAGGATGGTGATTTTGTGATTGGAACAAGTCCGTATCATTTTTTGGAGTACGTTGGTGGTTTTCGTTGGGGTCCCGGGGGCCTCGGGATGATTTCGGACCATCAACCGGGCATATGGGACTTGGCAAAATCTACAGAAAACTGCAGGTTTCTGCCCAGTCATTTAGACCTTCGCGTTCGCGTGACATGGGTCGCGTTCGCGAAGGCCAGGTGGGCTAAAGCATCGCGTTCGCGAAAAGGGCATCGCATTCGCGTAGGTCAGAGGGAGTTAAGCTTCGCGTTCGCGTGAGGGGGTACCGCGAACGCGTAGAAGGAAAATAGGCGCTGGGAATTTTGTTCATCGCGAATGCGTGGTGGAGTTCGCGTTCGCGTAGGGTAAGCCAAAGTGGAGCATCGCGAACGCGTGGTAGGCGTCGTGTTCGCGAAGAGTAAAAGGGAACTGGGCATCGCGAACGCGTGGGAGCTCACGCGAACGCGTAGAGCAAACAGGTCTTGCAGTGAATTAAATCACAGAACAGAAGGCTCACGGGTTCATTAACCCATAACTCAATTTTGAGCCCTAGAGAGAAGAAAACTCGAGGAAATCACTAGGAAATCGTCGGGTATTCATCGGAGGTAAGATTCTTGACTCAAAAACATCATTTTATGGTAGAATTAACATCAATCTTCATGAATTTGGGTAGAAATCTTGAAGAATTGTGGCCTAGGTATTAAAAACGGGATTTTGAGTTTTGGAAGGCCATTTGAACTCCGATTTCGATAAATTTTATATGCACGGACTCGTGGCGAGATGAGGGTCGCGTTGGTACTAATTTCGGAATTTTCTAAGCAGTGGGCCCGGGGTCGGGTTTTACCAACTTGGTGTATTTATGCGAATTTCATGTAAATTGAAATGGGTTATGATTCTTTGACCCGTACTTGATATAATTATTGTGGTTTGACTAGATTCTACGCACGAGGGAGTAAATTCAAAGGAAAATGCATCGCGGATGAGTACGACCGGCTAGAGGTGAGTAGTTTGTTAATATGGTAGCCTGAGAGTTCGAAACCCCGGCTTAGCACATTGTGATGCTATTAGGGCGTGGCTCGCACACCGTGGCAGGTGCGGGATTGATTGTGACTCTGGGGATTGAGACTTGGTCCATCCCGGAAATGAATAATATGTTATTAGTGTTGGAAATACACTCTATTTGATATATTTGTGGGCGATAAGCCTTGTTTGGGGCCTTGTGCCGATCTGTAGCGTCCTTAGAGGACAATATTTATGTGATAGCTATATTTGCTTAAATCACGGATCTCAGGCCTGGAAATTGAAATCACATTTTTGAAATGTTAAGTCACGGGTTTTTGCAAATTAAATAAAAGTTAACTATTTTTCATAAATTATGAACTGAAAACTGGAATTAAGAAAAATGAACTGTTTTGTGACTTATTTGCTTATTGTGGACAGAGCATGGATTGGGCTGCACGCCGCAGTGGTTGATATGAGGATCGGGCTGCATGCCGCAGCAGTATTGCGCTTGGGCTGTAGGAGCCCCTCCGGAGTCTGTACACACCCCCAGTGAGCGCCGTCAACGTTAAATTGGATCGGGCTACACGCCGTAGCGGTTATGTGCATTGCATTGCATCTTTATTTGTTGAATTACTCTGTGGTAGCTGAATTGTACTGTTGATGCTAGTTCATAGGAGATTCGAATTGTAGTTTAGCTTCATTATGTGGTATTCTGTAGATTTCTTGTTTTCAGCTACTTGTATATATTTATTACCCACTGAGTACTTAGTACTCACCCCTACTCCCTGCACCTTTTGTGTGCAGACTCGGTACTCAGGAGTAGTAGACAGGCATTTCCAGTGTTTGCAGTGTCATACCGAGTTGCTGAGGTAGCTGCCTACGTTCGCAGAACCTAGCTTCTCCTCTCCTTTCCAATTGTTATTTTGAATTTTGTATTCGGACTTGAGTATTTCTATACAGTACTCTCTATTCCTGTTGGGTTTTGTTAGAGGCTCTAGACTTGTGACTCCAGATCTTTGGGTGTGTCAGTATTTTGTTCATTTTTATTATTATTGTGGTTCTTTGACTCATATATTCTTCTTGGAATGTCCATTTGGGACTGATAGTCGTTGTGATAAGAAATTGTTGGTCTGGCTGGCCTAGCTTGATTGTTGGGCACCATCACGACCGAATTTGGGTCGTGACACCTTTTTACGATAGGCTTAAAAAGATCCATGTTCCATGGGGAGATGATCAAACTAATGCGGTCTTAGAAGTCAAAAGACTGGTTAAGAATTTACCATGTCTAGGCATATCAAATCCAGACTTCTTCATGATAGTCGAAACAGATGCCTCTGAACTTGGTTATGGAGGTATATTGAAACAAAGAAGGGATTCTAAGTGTCCCGAACAATTAGTTAGATTCACCTCTGGAGTCTGGAACTCCGCTCAAACTAATTACAACACTGTTAAGAAGGAAGTCCTTGCAATAGTTCTTTGCATTATAAAGTTTCAAGACGACCTTATTAACAAAGAATTTCTGATTAGAGTAAATTGTAAATCTGCTAAAGATATCCTGCAAAAAGATGTTAAAAATCTTGTCTCTAAACAAATATTTGCTAGATGGCAAGCTTTATTATCCAGTTTTGATTTCACAATTGAATATCTTAAGGGAGAAGATAATTCTCTCCCAGATTTTCTAACACGAGAATTTTTGGAGGAAAAACAATGAGAGGAGCTCGCCAAGGAGCAAGACCCTCAGGAAGCAGGCCCACAACAAGTGGTCCAACAAAAACTCCTTCTCCAGGCCCATTTGCTATAAGGCCTGAATTAAGCCTTTTACCAATAAGGCCAGAATTAGCACAGAATCGCTATTCTGCCCTAGCCCAATTACCACCAATTGGGCCAATCGCATTCCCAATGCTACCTTCGAGAAGCTCTTCTAAAAAACCCTTCCAAAAGGAGCCCGAACCCAGTTCGACTTCTCCCTCGGGAAAACTTAGATTTTCCCACAAACTCACCAGTGATTCCTACGCCATGAAAACTCCAGAGAGTTTTGCTCAAGCAGTGTCTCCAGCTGCTACTCCTTTACAAAAATTTGTTAAAGAAAAATTTGACTTCATTTCTTTACAAACCTCTCCAGTCTTTGATCTAGACAAAGACTATAAAATCCTTGAGATAAAATATCTCTTAAAACCTCTTTTTTGTGAAAACAATTACGTAGATACCGATAATGCCTTGAAAACTAGAAAGTTTTTTGAATTTATTCTAATAGACACAGGTTCTATAGAAATAAAACATAAATTAAGTGATAAATCAGATCCAGAGAGCATAGCCTACTCTAAGTTCACAATTAAGAAAATCCTTTCTCCTTTCGATTGGAAAGTAAATCACCTGTTAACTCCCATCCATCTTTCGAGGAAATTTAACCCTCAAACATACAATTGGTATGATTACCGTAATGCCTGGTTTAACTTCATATTCATACGACCAACCACTCATACATGGTTCGTAAAGTATAACTTAGAAGTCTCAACTTCTGTTATTCCGAGATGGTTCTACGAATGGTGGAGCTGCTTTGGAGGAAACCAGAGCATCCTACCTAAAACCTTCTTAGAGAAGTTTCCTCAGTTTCAACATGAGGAAGGAATCTCTACCCTACCAGACAACATTATGTTGTGTAAATACTTTATTAAAAAACGAATTTCTTACATTATTAATTGGACTTTTGTTATTGCAGAATTTGACAGAATTAAATATCTGTCGAAAGATGTCAAGATCAAAGGTTGGTCACCAGCAAAGAAAGAATCAACGATTCAAACAATCACTCCTTCCAAGAAAGGAGCATCCTCTTCTTCCCAACCTTCACCTTCAAAAGATGAGTTGAAGAAAAAATTACAGAAAGCTCTGTCCGAGCTTGATGATAACCCAGATGAAGAAGCTATCCTTCAACTTCTAGACGAAGCTTCATCACAAAGTGATGACAATGGTGACATGCTAAATCCTAGAGCTTTAGCTAATTCATATTTAAATCCATTCGAATAATTAATCACTAATTGAGGTTATTAAAAACCGGAATAATTAGTCTCTCAGATAGAGATCAAAGATCAGAATTATCTAGAGAGAAATAGAAGAGTCCTAAAGGGACGAAATTTCTATTTGATTAATTAAATCAATGGACCCCAGCCACCGAAAGTCTTTTGGACTATTCGGAGACAACATCTCTTTTAGTCAAAAAGAGAACAGGAAGATAAGCTTTACTTTATCATTACCCAGACAAGGGAAAAACTGATAAAGCTTATCTCCTTGCCCATTATCTTCAGAAAGTGGAAAGTGGGCCAACGTTATCACCAGGCAACCAATCGGATATAGATTGCCTTTATCTCTTTCAGTCTATTTAAAGACTTGTAATCTCTTTAGAGAAGCATCAGAAAAATTTCATAGACAAAAAGTTTCTTTTGCAATTCTCTCTTGTAAACAAAGAAGGCTTTCGCCACTATGCAATAAAATACTCCTAGCGATATGAAACCTGATAAACCTAGGAATTCCATAGGTGTTTTAACCTCTGACAAAGACTTTGTTCCAAACGAAGATCTTCTTAACACTTGGTGGGATCTCCCTGAGCATAAAACCAAAGTAGATTGGTATAAAGCCACTTACCCTAGGCATAAGAGGATTGCCTTTAGGAATAAATGGTTTATAGGCATGAAAAGGTTTAGAACAGATGTAGAATTCTTTAGATGGTTCGAATGTTCTGGGCAAATAGATGATACCCAATCATCCCTTCAAACCTTAGTCAATAGGTGGTACACTAGAGACTAAACAATTGACAGCATTACTCCCCCATTAGAAGGACTTAAAATCCCTTATAGGAAAGAAGTTATCATTGCTTCTCCCTTTAAGAAAAATTTGGAGAAAACCAATTCTCCGGTTAGCACTGATGATATCAACAAAATCCTAGAATAGAATAATTATACCAACCAAGTTCTTCATGTTGTTTCTAAACAAATAGAACAAATCCCTCTTAAGGACAGTTCGATAATAAATCGACCTAGTACTTCAAAAACTTTTGATAGGATTGACACTAATCCAGTTTTCAAAATTCCTGAATTTTCCAAAGAAAAATTCCCTGAATTTTCTAAAGATCTTAGCAACAGTGATGCTATGTTAGAAAAAATTAGTGACCAGTTATCTAAGCTGAATATCACCAAAGGAAATAAGCTTAGTACCCTACAAGATAGGCAACCTAATATGAGGAATTTCTATCCCAGACCTTCCTTTCCTGATACTCAGTCTGAGGAAGATAACCTCCATCCAAGCTCCTATACCGAAGGAAATGGTATTACAGAATGGAAAATAGATGGCATGGCAGAAGGCCAAATCTATAACAAATTACAGGAAATGGGAATTTCTGTAACTGCCTACAAAATGAGAGGCGCTTCTGATAAGCAGGCTGCAAATAGAATTATTGCAGGCTTTACTGGCATATTAAAGAATTAGTAGGATAATTATCTCACTGAAATGGACAAAGGCACTATTCTTAATGCCACTGTCCTTAAACAGGTTGTTAAAATAGAAAAAAACTCCAGCACAACCACTAAGGTTACTGCGGAAGATGCATTCGCCACTTTGGCTTATAGCATAGCCAAACACTTTGTAGGTGAACCTCGTCTATTTCAATATATAAGTCTTGAAATTCTCAACAATTTGTACTGCAAAAAATTGACAGATTTTAGATGGTACAAAGATATGTTCCTTAATAAAGTCATGATTAGGCAAGATTGCAATAATGACTATTGGAAGGAATGCTTTATTAGTGGTTTACCCTCTCACTTTGCTGAGAAAGTCAGATGCAAAATCAAAGGTAGATGTGAAGGGAAAATCCCTTATCATCTCCTCTCTTATGGAGACCTCATTAGCGTAACAACGATTACTGCTATGGAACTCTGTACTGATCTCAAGCTTAAGAATCAGCTTAAGAAAGAAAGAAGTCTGACTTCCAATGAACTAGGAAGCTTTTGTCAAGACTTCGGTTTCCCTGCTATAAAACCTCCTTCAGCTAGAAAAGATAGCAAGAATCACAGAGAGGGCGGTAAAAAGGTTTTTAAGAGTAAAGATTTTAGAAAAACTAGTAAACTTAGAGATAAACCAAAAAGAAGTTTTAGGAGAAAAACTTCCGATAATTCAGACACATGCTGGACATGTGGAAAAAAGGGACATAGGTCAAACCAATGCCCTAGGAATAAAAAGAAGAAATATAAAGTCAACCTTCTAGAGGTTGATGACGAAACCAAACAAAAACTCTTCTCCATTCTGGAAGAAGAAGAAACTAAGTCTGAATCATGCTCCTCTGACAATGAGTCAGAAAACAGCGATGACGAGTTCATCAATGTCGCAAAAGACTCAGATGACAGTGAAACTTGTGACTGTACAGGTTCGTACTGTCTTTGTGAAGCAAAATCTATTAGAGTTCTTTTAGAACAAACTGCTGAAACTCTACTTGCCACCATTAAGCATATCAATGATGATGATGTTAAAAGGAATTACCTTTTAGAGCTTCAAAAGCTTGTCTCCAGACAAAAGTCTGAAAGACCTCAAGTGGAGCTTTTTAGCATGAAGCAAATTATGAGTCGTTTTGACTCAAAGAAGGAAGAACCTTCCATTAATGAGCTTCGAAGCGAAATTAAGCTTCTCAAAGATGAAGTCAGAGAAATTAAATCTAGACTTCATAAAATAGAAATTGATGCTCTTACAGAGCAAGTTCTTAGAACAACCCAAGACTCTAGAAAGGTGAATTTAGACGTAGGATTAACCTACGATTCAGATATGTCACAATCTCCTAAGAGTAAATCCAATGTAGACATTGCGTCTACAAGCAGAGTTGCTGGTATTGATCTGATTACTAAGATTAGACCTCAAAGCTCTCATATTCTAATAAAGCTTGTCATTAACGATAATTTTGTCTTGAACAAAATTGCTTTATTAGACAGTGGAGCAGATAGAAACTGCATTATTGAAGGATTAATCCCTACTAAATATCTTAGAAAGGGATCTACAAAATTCTATAGCGCTACTGGAGAGCGGATATTAATAGATTACAAATTATTTGATGCTCATATTTGCGATAATGGTATTTGCTTAAAAAATGATTTTGTAATTACCAAAAACATAAATGAAGAAATTATTTTGGGAATACCTTTTATTACCCAAATAAAACCTTTTATCACTGGTTTTGAAGATATCAAAACAACTATTTTAGGAAAAGAAATTTCCTTCCCATTCATTAAAACTCTTTCAAAAGAAGAAAGCACCTTTTGACATGAAAAAACGACTTTTAAGATAAACCTTATTTCTCAACAAATACAATTTTTGAAGGATGATATCCAAATCAAACAAATTGAGCAAATTTTAAAAACCCCGGGGATAGTAACTAAGATTGCTAAACTCCAGGCAACTTTTGAGAAAGAAATTTGCTGAGATTTTCCAAATGCTTTTTGGGCCAGAAAGGCCCATACTATTGATCTTCCTTATATAGACGGTTTTGACGAAAAAACCATTTCTACTAAAGCCAGGCCCATCCAAATGAACCAGGCTTTAATGGAAATTTGTAAGAAAGAAATTGATACACTTTTGTCTAATAAACTAATTAGACCTTCCAAATCTCCTTGGAGTTGTTCAGCCTTCTACGTTAATAACGCAGCTGAACAAGAAAGAGGAGCCCCAAGGCTTGTTATCAAATACAAACCTTTAAACAAGGCTTTGAAATGGATTAGATATCCTATTCCTAACAAACGTGATCTCCCAAAGAGAACGTTTAAAGCCAATGTTTACAGCAAGTTTGATATGAAGTTAGGATTCTGGCAAATCCAGATTTCCAAAAAGGACAAGTATAAAACAGCTTTCAATGTGCCATTCGGACAGTACGAATGGAACGTTATGCCTTTTGGGCTGAAAAATGCCCCTTCTGAATTTCAAAATAACATGAACAATATTTTCAACCATATTAGTCATTTCTCAATAGTTTATATTGACGATGTTTTAATATTTTCTGAAAATATAGATTCTCATTTTAAACATTTAAATGTTTTCTTTCAAATCATCAAGCACAACGGTTTAGTAGTCAGTGCTAAGAAAATCAAACTCTTTCAGACCAAAATACGGTTTTTGGGCCATGATTTATACCAAGGGACTTACAAGCCCATTTGTAGGGCCATCGAGTTCTCTGACAAATTCCCTAATGTCATTACCGACAAAACCCAATTACAGAGATTCTTAGGAAGTCTCAATTATGTTGCGGATTTTATTCCTAAAATCCGACAAATCTGTAAGCCTTTATACGATAGGCTTAAAAAGATCCCTGTTCCATGGGGAGATGATCAAACTAATGCGGTCTTAGAAGTCAAAAGACTGGTTAAGAATTTACCATGTCTAAGCATATCAAATCCAGACTTCTTCATGAAAGTCGAAACAGATGCCTCTGAACTTGGTTATGGAGGTATATTGAAACAAAGAAGGGATTCTACGAGTCCCGAACAATTAGTTAGATTCACCTCTGGAGTCTGGAACTCCGCTCAAACTAATTACAGCACTGTTAAGAAGGAAGTCCTTGCAATAGTTCTTTGCATTACAAAGTTTCAAGACGACCTTATTAACAAAGAATTTTTGATTAGAGTAAATTGTAAATCTGCTAAAGATATCCTGCAAAAGGATGTTAAAAATCTTGTCTCTAAACAAATATTTGCTAGATGGCAAGGTTTATTATCCAGTTTTGATTTCACAATTGAATATCTTAAGGGAGAAGATAATTCTGTCCCAAATTTTCTAACACAAGAATTTTTGTAGGAAAAACAATGAGAGGAGCTCGCCAAGGAGCAAGACCCTCAGGAAGCAGGCCCACAACAAGTGGTCCAACAAAAACTCCTTCTCCAGGCCCATTTGCTATAAGGCCTGAATTAAGCCTTTTACCAATAAGGCCAGAATTAGGACAGAATCGCTATTCTGCCCTAGCCCAATTACCACCAACTGGGCCAATCGCATTCCCAATGCTACCTTCGAGTAGCTCTTCTAAAAAACCCTTCCAAAAGTAGCCCGAACCCAGTTCGACTTCTCCCTCAGGAAAACTTAGATTTTCCCACAAACTCACCAGTGATTCCTACGCCATGAAAACTCCAGAGAGTTTTGCTCAAGCAGTGTCTCCAGCTGCTACTCCTTTACAAAAATTTGTTAAAGAAAAATTTGACTTCATTTCTTTACAAACCTCTCCAGTCTTTGCTCTAGACAAAGATTATGAAAACCTTGAGATAAAATATCTCTTAAAACCTCTTTTTTGTGAAAGAAAATACGTAGATACCGATAATGCCTTGAAAACTAGAAAGTTTTTTGAATTTATTCTAATAGACAGGTTCTATAGAAATAGAACATGAATTAAGTGATAAATCAGATCCAGAGAGCATAGCCTACTCTAAGTTCACAATTAAGAAAATCCTTTCTCCTTTCGATTGGAAAGTAGATCACCTGTTAACTCCCATCCATCTTTCGAGGAAATTAAACCCTCAAACATACAATTGGTATGATTACCGTAATGTCTGGTTTAACTTCATATTCTTACGACCAACCACTCATACATGGTTCGTAAAGTATAGATCAGAAGTCTCAACTTCTGTTATTCCGAGATGGTTCTACGAATGGTGGAGCTGTTTCGGAGGAAACCAAAGCATCCTACCTAAAACCTTCTTAGAGAAGTTTCCTCAGTTTCAACATGAGGAAGGAATCTCTACCCTACCAGACAACATTAAGTTGTGTAAATACTTTATTAAAAAACGAATTTCTTACATTATCAATTGGACTTTTGTTATTGCAGAATTTGACAGAATCAAATATCTGTCGAAAGAAGTCAAGATCAAAGGCTGGTCAGCAGCAAAGAAAGAATCAACGATTCAAACAATCACTCCTTCCAAGAAAGGAGCATCCTCTTCTTCCCAACCTTCACCTTCAAAAGCTGAGTTGAAGAAAAAATTACAGAAAGCTCTGTCCGAGCTTGATGATAACCCAGATGAAGAAGCTATCCTTCAACTTCTAGACGAAGCTTCATCACAAAGTGATGACAATGGTGACATGCTAAATCCAAAAGCTTTAGCTAATTCATATTTAAATCCATTCGAATAATTAATCACTAATTGAGGTTATTAAAAACCGGAATAATTAGTCTCTCAGATAGAGATCAAAGATTGGAATTATCTAGAGAGAAATAGAAGAGTCCCAAAGGGACGAAATTTCTATTTCATTAATTAAATCAATGGACCCCAGCCACCGAAAGTCTTTTGGACTATTCGGAGACAGCATCTCTTTTAGTCAAAAAGAGAACAGGAAGATAAGCTTTACTTTATTATTACCCGACAATGGAAAAACTGATAAAGCTTATCTCCCTGCCCATTATCTACAGAAAGTGGAAAGTGGGCCAACATTATCACCAGGCAACCAATCAGATATAGATTGCCTTTATCTCTTTCAGTCTATTTAAAGACTTGTAATCTCTTTAGAGAAGCATCAGAAAAATTTCATAGACAAAAATTTTCTTTTGCAATTCTCTCTTGTAAACAAAGAAGGCTTTCGCCACTATGCAATAAAATACTCTATCTCTTGTAAGTCTTGTAAGTCTTCCATACCTGTTTAATTTTCCGCAATAGATCCCAAAAAAAATGAAGTGTTTCCTAAAGGTTCGCAACCTCCCGAGGATAAGTACAGGCGTCCCCATACCGATCCACAAGACTCTACTAAACGGCTCAAGACTCTTGAGGCCTAGTAAACCTAGGCTCTAATACCAACTTGTCACGACCCCAAACCCGGTTGTGATGGAGCCCATCACACTGCTAGGCCAGCCCGACCAATCAACAACAATTACGGAGCTATAAGCTCGCCTTATCCCATTTAAGCATAACAACTTATAAGTCAATAGTAATGAAAATATCAAACCAGGGAACCAAGTCCCAAATAGTACAACTCCCCAAAGACCGAGGGGTCAAGAGTCATGAGCCTCTACATATAGCATAAGTGTAATAGTGTTTTTACATGATACCAAATGCATAAATAAATAGAAAATACGAAATTAACAAACAGTAGGAAGGAATATCTGGTCCTACAGACTCTACTGCTACCTCGATTATCCACAGAAATCACCTCGAACAGCTACCGGATCAAGATTGTTGAGAGGTACCTGGATCTGTACACAGGGTGCAGTGAGTAAATTGAGTACTGCCAGACTCAGTGGTAATAAACAGGGGTAAGACAGCGTAGATAAGAAATCCACAATAATGCACTATGTAAAGCTGTAACCAATACCCTGTAACAGTTCAAAATCAATAGTAGAGTACCAACAAATATCAACAATAGAGTATAATAGCTAGCAGATGTAGCTAAATGCAATGCAATGCATGAAATGACAGCTACGGCGCGTAGCCCGATCTAATTTGGGTACCCGTGCTCACTGTGGGGGTTCAGACTCTGGAGGGGCTCCTACAGCCCAAGCACAATATCATGAATATACGTTGCGGCATGCAGCCCGATCCACTACCAGTCAGCTAATATGCAAACGCAGTCTCGTAGGCTCAAAAGTAGTTTTGAAAACTCTTTTATCATTTTTCAGTTGAAAACAGTAAATTTCAAGTTCCAGAGATTGGAAATATCATGATAACAGTAATAGCTACGGACTGGTAGTAAAACTAGCATGTCAACATCACAGAACAATGATAACGATCCTCGCAGGATACAATAACTGGCTCACAACCCATAAGTGTACTCAACCGTCCAAGAAGGAGGTTCAACGGCTCAAGAGTAGCCAATATCACTATATAATATGCAACCATCCGAGAAGGAGGTTCGACGGCTCAAGAATATAGCCAATATCATAATACAGTACCAACAGGTCGGACTAAGCCATAGTCCCCAAATCACAATCGACCCCGCACTCACAAGAGAGTACGTGTCCCGCTGTTATACAACGCCACAAAGTGGTATACCGGGGTTTCGAACCTGCTGGTCATCACCCACATCTATTACTTACCTCAATACGGCTCGACGACTACTCCGCGATGCCCTTGCCATGAGAATCAAGCTCCGCACGCGTAGAATCTGATCAAATATGGTAGAAACACATCAAATTAGGCCAATGGAATGATACCCAGTCAAAACAACTCAATTTACACCAAAATTCACAAAGTTGCCAAAACCCGACTTTCGGTACGCTTCTCGAAAAATTATAAAAGTCACATATTCGGAACCCTCGTCTCAATACGAGTCTAGGCATATAAAATTTACCAAAATCGGACTTCATTTGCCCACTAAAATCAGTGCTTTTCTACAATTTTCGGCCTAGGGCTAAAACCCCCCTTTAATCTTCCATTTACAGAGTTTTAACTAAGGATTTCATGATAAAATGCTGTAATTAGGCCATAAAAGTTTCCTCCGACGAACACCTAATGATTTCCCAGCAATCTCCCATGAGTTTCTCTCTCTAGAATTCAAAGATGGAGTTTTCAACACTAAAAACGCGACTGGTCTGTATTCTGTAATTAAACTCAGTGCCTGACCATTTTCTTCTTCGCATTCGTGTTTGCTCTCCCGCATCCGCGATGACCAGCCAAATTTCCCCTTCACGAACGCGACATGCCCCACGCGTTCGCGATGAACATTTCTTCAGCCATCCGAAGATCCTTCTACGCGAACGCGGCCTCCATCCAAGCGAACGCGATGCCTCACTAAATCCTCTTACGCGAACGCGACATTCACCCTAGCGAACGCGATGCTTCCCAGATTCCTCTTACGAGAACGCGAACCCATCCGCGCGAACGCGATGACTAACTGGACCCTGCCTACGCGAACCGGGCCTTGCCTCGCGAACGCGAAGGCTTATTTTTCTGCACTGTTTCTGCAGATTTTTCAAGTTCAAAAATGCCAGATGATGGTCCGGATTCACCCCGAGGCGCCCGGGTCCCCAACGAAAACAACCAACATACTCCATAACACGATACGAACTTGTTCCAATCATAAAAACACCATCCTAAACATCAAAATCGTCATTTTCACACGGATTCAAGCCTATGTTTCTTCAAAACCTCCGAAACTAACATTCAATCAAAAACCCGACCAAACGACGTCCAAATGACCTGAAAATTTGCAGACATATCCAAAATCACATGACAGAGCTACATGAATTGTCGGAATTCCATTCCGATCCCCAGATCAAAATCTCACCTACTGTTCGGATTTCACCAAGATTCAACCTTAGCTAATTCAAGACTATTTCTACACCGGACCTCCAAATTCAATTCCGATTGCTCCCCTAAGTCACAAATCACCTCCCGAAACTAACCGAATCATCAGAATCTGATTCTGAGCCCTCTAACTAAATAGTCAACTCAAGGTTGACTTTCCATATTCAAGCTTCCTTCAAAAAGGCTATATGCCTCATTTTCAACCCAAATCATACCTAACTCACCCGATAGACTCTAACACTGATATAAAAACATAAAACACATAAATGAAAGGTAACGGGGTAGTAATTCCCATGACGACAGTCTGGTCGTCACACCAAAACACAATACGGACTTGTGCCAATCGTAAAAACACGCCCTTAAACACAGAAATCATCGAATTATAGCGGATTCAACTCAAACTTCTGAAACTAACATTCAATCAAAAATACGACCAAACGACGTCCGAATGACCTGAATATTTGCAGAAATATCCAAAATTACATAACAAAGCTAGAGAAATTGTCGGAATTCCACTCCGACCCTCGGATAAAAATCTCACCTACCGTTCGGATTTCGCCAAAATTCAACCTTTGCCAATTCAAGCCTAAAACTACACCGGACCTCCAAATTCGATTCTGATTGCTCTCTTAAGTCATAAATGATCCCCCGAAACTAGTCGAATCATCAAAATTTAATTCCAAGCTATCTAACTCACCGGTCAATATTCGGTTCACTTTTCCAAACTATCCTTTTCATAATGAGGTATATGACCTCATTTCTATCTAAATTCCTTCCGATTTGCTTCTAACTTTCCAAACACATATAATTAAGCATATTGGTGTTAAATGAAGTAAACGGGGAAATAACTCCCATAACGACAAGTCGAGTCGTTACATTCTCCCCAACTTAAACAAACGCTCGCCCGCGTGCGGGTTAAGAAACATACCTGGAGTCTCAAATAAATGTGGATATCTACTCTGCATCTCATGCCCGGTATCCCAAGTTGCTTCCTCCACGGGACGACCTCTCCACTGCACTTTCACTGAAGCTATGTCCTTAGATCTCATCTTACGAACCTGTCGACCCAAAATGGCTACCGGCTCCACATCATTGGTCAAGTCCTCATCTAACTGTATCGTGCTGAAGTCTAACACATGTGACGGGTCTCCAACATACTTCCAGAGCATAGATACATGGAACACCGGGTGAACTCCCGACAAGCTGGGTGGTAAGGAAAGCATATAGGCCACCTTCCCAACTTTCCTAAGCACCTCAAAAGGTCCAATAAACCTTGGGCTCAACTTCCCTTTCTTTCCAAACCTCATAACACCCTTTGTAGGCGAAACCTTCAGCAACACCTTCTCACCTACTAAATAAGACACATCTCGGACCTTCCGGTCCGCATAACTCTTCTGACGCGACTGAGTTGTGCGAAGTCTCTCCTGAATCACCTTCGCCTTGTCTAAGGCATCCTGGACTAACTCTGTCCCCAATAATCTAGCATCACCGGGCTCAAACTAACCAACTGGAGACCTACACCATCTCCCATATAAGGTTTCATAAGGCGCCATCTGAATGCTGGACTGATAGCTATTATTATAAGCGAACTCTGCAAGAGGAAAGTAATAAGGCCATGAACCACCGAAGTCAATGACATATGCACTCAACATGTCCTCCAGTATCTGAATAGTACACTCAGACTGCCCATCTGTCTGTGGATGAAATGATGTGCTCAGCTCTACCCGTGAACCCAACTCTCGCTGAAATGTCCTCCAGAACTGAGAAGTTAAATGGGTATCTCGGTCTGATATTATAAAAATGGGAAATCCATGAAATCTCACAATCTCACGAATGAATATCTACGCCAACCGTTTCGAGGAGTATGTAGTACACACTGGAATGAAGTGAGCTGACTTGGTCAGCCTATCCACAACCACCCAAACTGAATCAAACTTCCTCGCTGTCCAAGGGAGTCCACTAACAAAGTCCATAGTGATCCTTTCCCACTTCCACTCCAGAATATCAATACTCTGGAACACACCACCAGGTCTCTGATGCTCATACTTGACCCGTTGACAGTTTAGGCACCGTGACATATGATTCACAATATCTTTCTTCATCTTTCTCCACCAGTAATACTGTCTCAAACCCTGATACATCTTTGCGGCACCTGGATGAATAGAATACCGCGAGCTGTGGGCCTCCTCTAATATTAACTCACGAAGGCCATCAACATTGGGCACGTGTATCCGGCCCTGCATCCGCAACACACCATCACCATCAATAGTGACATCTCTGGTATCATCATGCTGAACTTTGTCCTTAAGGACGAGTAAGTGTGGATCATCATACTGGTGCTCTCGAATACAGTCATATAAAGAAGACCGAGCTACCACGCAAGCCATAACCCGACTAGGCTCAGAAATATCCAGTCTCACCATCTAATTAGCTAACGCCTGAACATCAATTGCATGGGGTCTCTCCCCTAATGGAATATACGCCAAGACGCCCATACTAATAGCCTTCTAGCTCAATGCATCGGCCACTACATTGGCCTTCCCGGGATGGTACAAAATGGTAATATCATAGTCTTTAAGCAACTCAAGCCATCTCCGCTGCCTCAAATTGAGATCTTTCTGCTTAAACAAATGCTGAAGGCTGCGGTGGTCTGTATATACATCACAAGATACACCATACAAGTAATGCCTCCAAATTTTCAAGGCTTGAACAATAGCAGCTAACTTTAGTCGTGAACAGGGTATTTCTTCTCATGAGGCTTTAGCTGACGAGAATCATATGTAATAACTCTACCCTCCTGCATTAATACACAACCGATCCCAACTCTAGAAGCATCACAATACACTGTATAAGACACTGAAGCTGATGTCAACACAAGCACCAGAGCTGTGGTCAAAGCCGCTTTGAGCTTCTGAAAGCTCTCCTCACATTCATCAGACCACACAAATGGAGCATTCTTCTGTGTTAGCTTAGTCAGAGGTGAATCAATAGATGAAAAACCCTGAACAGACCAACAGTAATAGCCTGCCAAGCCGAGAAAACTCCGAATCTCAGTAGCTGATGAAGGTCTGGGCCAATTCTGCACTGCCTCGACCTTCTGTGGGTCAACCCGAATACCATCACTGGATACTACATGTTCAAGAAAAGTCACAGTATCAAGCCAGAATTCACACTTAGAGAATTTTGCATAAAGCTTTTCTTCTCTCAACCTTTGCAATACCACCCTCAAGTGTTGTGCATGCTCCTCCTGGCTGCGTGAGTACACCAGGATATCATCAATAAACACGATCGCGAAAGAATCAAGGTATGGCCAAAATACACTGTTCATCAAGTGCATGAATGCAGCTGGGGCATTAGTCAGACCGAAAGACATCACCAGAAACTCATAGTGCTCATATCTCATTCTGAATGTTGTCTTCATTATGTCTGAATCCCTAATATTCAACTGATGATAACCCGATTGAAGATCAATCTTAGACAATACACTAGCTCCCTGGAGCTGATCAAACAAGTCCTCTATACGAGGCAATGGGTACTTATTCTTCACTGTTACCTTCTTCAACTACCTGTAATCAATGCACATTCTCATGGTGCTATCTTTCTTCTTAACGAACAATACCGGTGCACCCCAAGGTGACACACTCGGGCGAACGAAACCTTTATCTAAGATTTCCTGAATTTGTTCTTTCAACTCTTTTAACTCCGCTGCTGCCATGCGATAGGGAGAAATAGAAATGGGCTGAGTGCCCGACACCAAGTCAATACCAAAGTCAATATCCCTGTCGGACGGCATGCCCGGCAGGTCTGCTAGAAATACATCTGGGAACTCCCTCACAATGGGGACTGAATCAAGACTGGGTGTCTCAGCCTCAACATCTCTAATAAAGGCCAAATAAGATAAATAACCCTTCGGAATCATTCGTTGGGCTATTATATAAGAAATCACCTTGTCGGATACATAATTAGTCAAGCCACGCCACTCAATCCTCGGTTTACCTGGAATAGCCAGTGTGACTATCTTGGCATGACAGTCCAGAATTGCATGGTAAGAAGATAACCAATCCATGCCTAGAATCACATCGAAATCCACCATGCCCAATAGTAACAAGTCAATTCGGGTCTCCAGACCCCCAATAGTAATAAGAAAGGATCGATATACCTGATCCACAACAATAGTATCCCCCACCGGGGTAGACACATGCACGGGCAAGGCAAGTATACCACGGGTCATACCCAAATGATGTGCAAAATATGAAGAAACATAGGAATAGGTGGATCCGGGATCAAATAAGACAGAAGCATCCATGTGGTAGACTGAGATAATACTTGAAATGATAGCATCTGAGGCACTAGCATCCTTCCTATCCGAAAGAGCATAGAAACGAGCCTGGCCTCCGCCAGCATGATTCTCGCCCCTAGGGTGACCTCTGGCCACCTAGCTACCACTCCTAGCTGATTGTGCTGGTGCTGAAGAAATAGGAGTAGAAGACGAGGGTTGATCCCTCTGCTGAGACTACTTACGAAGCCACTGGGGACACTCTCTCTTGATATGGCGAAACTCGCTACACTCAAAGCAACGACCTAAAGATGGAGGAAGATACTGCTGAGGACCCCTTGCTACAGATGAATCCTGAATTGAAGAAGTAGGAGCAGAGCTCTGACCTGGAAGAGCACTCAATGCAGGTTGACTCTGCTGACGACCCTGCTGACCCAGATGGACCTGACTACCACGATCTAATGAAGCTCCACTGGACTCTGCACGTCCTGACTGATGTGATCTGAATGAACGACCCCTACTATGCTGAGGCTGGCCCCTAGACGGAGCACCATTGTAACTACCTGTACCACGAGGCCTCTTAACCTGTCTCTCCTCACGCTCTCTGCGGTGATCTGTCTTAATATGACGGGCAGCATCAACCACCTTCTCAAAGGTAACTACCGAAGCCCTCTCTCTAGTCATCAATATATGGATGGGATAGATAAGACCATCTATAAATATCCTGATCCTCTCTCTATCCGTCTGAATCATCCACATGGCATGACGGGCTAGCTGTGTGAATTTCAACTCATACTGAGTTACCGACATATCCCCCTGCTTCAGCCACTCAAACTGATGACGCAGCTCCTCACTCTGGGACTGAGGCACAAGCTTCTCCAAAAATACCGTGGAGAACTGTTGCCAACTGAGGGGCGCTGCCCCAGCGGGCCTACGCCTCTCAAAATCATCCCACCACTAAAATGCTGGACCCGTGAACTGAAAAGTAGTGAAAGCAACACCGCTAGACTCCCGAATACCCGCCATGCGAAGCATACGCTGACATTTATCAAGAAAACCTTGGGCGTCCTCGCTCTCAGCACCACTGAATGCCGGAGGCTATAGCCTCTCAAACCTCTCCAGACGATGCTGCTCATCGTTGGGCATAGCTAGAACCACATGAGCTAGGGCTGGTGCAACAAGTATAGCTGGCTGAACTGAAGCTGCCCCAGGGGCCTGAATACCCTGAACTACCGGCTCGGGTGTGCGGGCCACGCGGGTCTGACTCCCCCCTGCCTGTGAAGAAGCCGCTGCAGTAGAGGCTGAAACCACCTAAGCCAAGCTAGTGCATACTGATAGAATCTGGGCCAAAGTCTCCTGAAGACCCGGTATCTCAATAGAAACTGTCGGTGCCTGAACCTGAGCTGCTGGAGCGTCTGCAGCTGGAACCTGATCCTGAACCTGGGCCACCGGTGCTGGAATCTGACCCTGAGTCTGGTCAGCTGGTAGGTCAGCAGGTGCCGGTACTGCTGCCCTACCTCTACCACGACCACGACCTCTGGGTGCCAATGGTGGT